>NQII01008402.1:0-39321 GCA_002778355.1 Clitarchus hookeri | reverse complement strand
AATTAAATTTCACATTTATGAGTCTAAGATATTCGTTGAATTTCATAAATTCCTTCAAATACAGACTTTCCTCAGTATTTAATATGTAGTTGGAAAAACATTTGCTAGCAGCCTGTCTGCCCTAACGACCACCAACTCAATACATTCGTGTCCTTAGAGACATTTTCAATTTTCTCTATATAACCTGCAAAATAACCTCATAATGATATTCATAATAGTTCTCTTGAAAAACTATCTCTTCGTTATGGCTTTCGTCCAGGTTCGGGAAGGCCAATTTCCCCACATTACGATTTTAAAAAAATTCGCACTCCCTGAAGCACCTTCGTAAATCATGTACTCTTGCCAACACTGAATGACCCCTACCAATACAATTCGTTTTTCTCATGTATGTGATCAGTTTGGATAGCCGTTGTGACACGTGACTACATCGTGGTACCGTTAAGAGGGAAGAGAAGTAACTGTATGCTGTTGACAGTAACTGAGCATTACCAGAAGCCCTGTTTGTAATATAATTTTCTGTCCATTTTTTATCCTACCACTATATTTGAAATTAAAATTTTCATAGACTATCATTATTATTTATGATTGAATCAAGTAAAGAAGTGAATTGCTAAGAGTAGAATGATTATCTGCATCGAGGGCCATCGGGATCCGGAGTGGAGCACGGGGCTGTTCATGCTTTATCATTCCGGTCCCCCGGCGGCCATCTTTTCCGCCATTTTGGATGTCAGTGACCTTTACATTTGNCATTCCGGTCCCCCGGCGGCCATCTTTTCCGCCATTTTGGATGTCAGTGACCTTTACATTTGACCTAGACCCCGGTAACCTTTAATTTAGAAAACCCAAAAGAATTCAAAACAATCATAAAAAATTATTAAAAATTATTTTCAAAATTTATAAAAATGTATTATAAAAAAGATTATAACTAAAGAATTTATTTTAAAAAAACTTACATTTCCGGAGGTCCCCAACCCCGCACCCAGACCAGCAGACGATTGACCTATTTTCCCCCTCCCACCCACACTTCCCACGCCTTTGCTCATTCCGTCGAATACAGCCTTCTTGGTGTTTTTTTTCGTTTGTAATTTATTTATACGTTGCTGAGGCCGCCATCTCGGATTTTGTTTATTTTTACATCACAATGATAGGCGCTAGTGTAGTAATAATCGATTTCGTTATCAGGCAAGCTGTCGATTCACCCACAGGTGGCGGCCATATTTGTTTATGTTTTTAAAGTGTAGGTGGTGCTGTTGGCCAATTACTCACATTCGCTTGACTCCTTCGTCACTATACAAAATATACGGTCAATTTATTTCTAGTATCGCCCATTAGAGCGTACAGGTAAGTTCAGATACCATTACATCAGGTCGCGGGGTATCCCCGAGAAACGTAATCTGTAGCCACCACTAACGAAAAAACAACAATTTTTTTTTAGCAGACGAGGCCTTGCATATGTAAGACGCGTAGTTAGCGGCAGCAGCATAGACGGCCGGAGTTAAGGTTGGTACCACGTGCAGTATTCGCGAGTTGGCAGCCGTGCATGAGTCGTACTTTGCTCTTCCTACAGCGCAAGCAGTGGACGGCACGCGGTCGCCTTGTAGCCCGAGAAAGAGTTAGCATCCCGCGTACAGTAGTGACTTCACGCTAGCTAACAACACTTGGAATATTTCGCACTTGAAATATAAATTCTAGTATAAATATTTATTATGTCAGCTACGAGTATATACAGACACATAAAATGTCAAAAGCATATAGTAAAAAAAANCTAGTATAAATATTTATTATGTCAGCTACGAGTATATACAGACACATAAAATGTCAAAAGCATATAGTAAAAAAAATTTTTTAATATTTAACCCCTCACACAAAAGTCCATTTTGTTACAATTTACGGGAAAAAGAAAACCTTACACGCAAGTTGCCACGAAGGAAAAAAATAGCTTAAATATGTAAACAATGTACATTATTGTTAGCAGGGGAAGGATCCTCCCAGACGAGTTGAAAAAACTTGGGACCGCCTAGCTATCATCTCGTTGCCCTACCAGTGAATAAATTTTTTAATGTGAAAATATATTTCGTCCTCGTGTTATCTTCGCTCAGATTGAACTCATGGACACACTTAAAGCAGACACTGGGAGACTGACCCCTCACAATACTGACCCCTAAATTACCCCTAATTGTCCCTAAATGACCCACAATGACCCCTAAATGACCCATAATGACTCATAAATGACTCCTGCTTGCGGTGCGTGCGGTGCTGATTGTAGTGTGTGTGGTACTAACTGTGGTGCGTACGGTGCTAACTGTGGCATGTGCGATGCTTTCTGCTGTGCTAACTGTGACGTGTGTGGTTCTAAGTGCAGTGCATGCGGTGCTATTTGTGGTGCTAACTGCGGTGTGTGCTGTACTGATTGCGGTGCGTGCGGTGCATGTGGTGTTAAGTGTGGTTATAAGTGCGGTTATAAGTGCGGTGCGTGTGGGTCGCAAGTTAAAATAAATTCCCCGTATTTAAAAATAAGATTATGCAGTCTTACTTCCAAAACTGAAAGGTAAATATTTTATTTATTAATCTCGTTTTAAAAAAATATATAGCCAAGTCCCTCGGTATATTTTATCGCTTGCTGGGTAAACTGTACTGAACAAGGAATCATCCCAGCATTCGCTTGGAGTGATTTCAGAAAGCATGAAAAAAAAACTCAAATCAGGATGTCTGGGCTGAGAAGTGAACCTGGGTGCTCCCGAATGCATGTACGGTGTTTTATTACAGTAACGCCTCGTTATATTTCGTAGCAGCAGGAACGTGTCCCCACCGTAGCTGGGTCGTATATACCTACATATGTATGCATTTCGCCTCACAAACATTTATGTGGCTGTCATTCCTGGTCACTCTACCATCGAATTATGCTACTGGGACATTGGATACCTAAGCGGGTAAACAGAAAAGTGTGACATGAAACGCTGGAAATAATTAAATTTTGCTCAATTGTACAAATAGAGCTAGCAGCTTGGAAATCCACTGTGGTCTGGGATATGTGACTTTTTTCAGCAACCAATAACAGCAAAAAATCCTGTCAGCTTTAAAAAAGTGACCTACTTTTCTATGGACTACGTGGAAAAGCATTCGCCCGTTTTGAAGTTTTTTTTTAAACAGATTTTTCTCTTGCGGGGTTTTCATAATGCTGATGATTTCTGCTGGTGTTGTATCAAGGCCCATTTTTGGCAACGACCTGTACGTTAAGCGTTGCTGGCAATATGGCGATGCCAATGAGTTTACAAGCTGCTGAATAATTTTCTTTCTCTCATTCTTCGAATTTAACACTGATCATTATTTTCCTTGCGAATAATAATGTATCTGGCAATGACTCGTGATGTTAAAGCACGCGTGGTGGATAGAGAAACCATATATTTTTCAAATTGATTCTTGTTTTAAGGATTGTAAAACTGTGTGGTTGAAGTATGATAGGCATGGTGTAATTCTCCCTTAGCATGTTTATTGCGCATAGATACTGTAAAATGCATGATTAGAGTTGTGAAAATTAACGGTGAACAGTCATGTTAATGTTTCCTCACATGTACACTGACGGGCGGGGATGGACTCGAGTTTGCAATGTGTTAAATATTGCACCCAGCAAAAACTGTAAATAATATTAGCCGTAAGCTGAATATGGCGATTAAATGTATTGTTATAAATAAGGCGCCGATTAATAACAAGAGGAGATGTGCAGATTTATGGAAATTTATATTTGTTAAAATCATGAAATTGACAAGGAATTAATACAAATACGTGAAGAAATATAACATATCCCTCGTAATTTTGTAAACTGACGATGAAGCTCAGAAAAAAATTGCTTTTGTCCTGACTGAGGAGTGTTTTCTTAGGCCGTGCGGCTGGCAATTTTTTTTAAGTAATTTGTTCTGTGAAACGGATGTTATATAAATAGAATGATAGTGGTGTACTATAAAAATGAGATCTTTCTTCATAAGTGGGGGAAAAAACACGGGATGTGTTAACAGTTACGTTTTTTTATACAGCCCGTGCAACTTTTTTCCAGTGTAATTTTATTTTAAATAGATTTTCTCGGCTTTGCTACACGGGGAAAAAATATATCACCTGTTTTAGTTTGGTGGTCTGTCCATCCTGCCATTCTAGACTTGGATATAATTGTATCTTTCTCGTTCGCGTTTGCCTATTGGACTAACGTAAAATAGTAGCGTGACTTTTCATTTTTTAGGTGGTGTGCAAGCTAAAATTATTATACACAAAAGTAAAGTTTACACCCTTTTTAGACGGAGTGAGTTTCTATAGCAAGGCAGAACGAGTAAGGTCTCGGCCAAGAAACCATCCTGGCATTCACTTGGAGTGATTTTTAAAAAATAAATTCAGCCGAACGAGTCGAGAATTGAACCCGGGTCCCTCTAAACATGGATATCCACTGGTGTTGACTTGTGTGTGCAGATATAATGTGTGTTTATTATCCTATGAATTAAAGTTGGCGCGTGTGAGAAATAAAACAAACTGCTGGAGTGACAAGCCTGCCCCCTGCGGTCAGTGCTCTAGGGCAAAGTCTAATTCAACACCCGGTGCAGCGCGGCGTGCGGAACGATCGTTTTTCTTTCTTTTTTATTATTTTTACATCATCGCAAAGTACCGCTGTTTTCACCGGAAAAAATAAAATTTTCACATTAAATTGTGATACGAAAAAAAAAAAAAAACAAAGGAGGTTTTCGAGCCAGCATTTATTTACAAAAATAAATTCTACATATACTTTATTTTCTAGCATTCGAAAGAGTTTAACATAACTCCGGAATCTCATGGTCTCGGTAATGCACTGGCTGCAGTATGCTCTAATTTTTTCGCACTCGTGAACTGAAGTTCTTCCTATACGTCTCGGCGAGGTTGAACGGTGGCGCATGATTGGTGATGTGGGCTTGTTTGGTAATTAAATCAGAAGGCAAATCGCACTGATTTCGGGCGACGATCATTTCCGTCCTGAGCACACTGTACAAAATCGACTTCCAAGCGCGTACACAGGGTAGTAGGGAATTATGACAAGAGTCCGACATGGCCGGAATTTCCTCGTGCGGAATATGCCCTGCATCCCTTCTCAGTCTATGCGTCCATGGAGACGGTGGGAAAAAAAAGTGAAAGCTTTGGTTTTCTCGTCGTCGCTGTGCGAGAGTGAAATCTGCTTAATGGTGAAATAGTTTTGCAAACTAAACACCTGGATATTGCAATACATTTCATACGATTTTTTGTAATATAAAAATTTTCGCATGCACGCGAAGAATTATTTTTCTTTGTCAAAAGATTTTGACAAAGCCATTAGAAACTTCATCGACGCCTATACACATCGGGCACGTGGGTTCCGGGTTGGCTTCCTCGTAGCCGGGTCGTGCTTGCGAGTAAGTGTCTTCGACTGGAGCAGTTTCCACAGGGTCTGACGGACTGCTCTGTTTGTGTGGTTCGTATATATAATAATGATAAGCACCCAAAGCCTGCCTACTTGCCCGCATGTGATGCCCCAATGCCTCCGTGCGATCGGCCAGCTGTAATCACCTGGCAACTCGGTGATCGGGTGGTTGATGTCCGAAAAAATGTTAATGGTGTAATATGATTAGTTCAGTGTCAATATGACGTCATAGGGCTTGCGTGCGTCTATATTATGAGCAATGATAGGTCAGCTGAGAGGTTTAGTTTGACAACGGCTAACGTGAAAGGTGGATCGTCTCGGCTTGCTTCTACGCCAAGTAATCCATGACCAGTAACTTTAAAGTGGAGTGGATGTTGCCCACCGATGGTTCCTTACCAANGCAACTCGGTGATCGGGTGGTTGATGTCCGAAAAAATGTTAATGGTGTAATATGATTAGTTCAGTGTCAATATGACATCATAGGGCTTGCGTGCGTCTATATTATGAGCAATGATAGGTCAGCTGAGAGGTTTAGTTTGACAACGGCTAACGTGAAAGGTGGATCGTCTCGGCTAGCTTCTACGCCAAGTAATCCATGACCAGTAACTTTAAAGTGGAGTGGATGTTGCCCACCGATGGTTCCTTACCAACGATTTATTCTTCTAGTGAGATGTCTCCCGTTGTACAAGCGCCATCGAATTCTTCAGCTGTGACACCTGCATCACTACCAGCATCTACTGTTTCCAGTGCAGCACGATCGTCTACAGATGGTACTGAACCACTTCGTCGACATCGGTGTCACTTTTGTGATGAGACATTTGCTTTCGGCCACAATGCACGGCGACATGAACGTTTTAATTGTGTCAAAAATTCCTGCTGCATGTCGTATTTGTGTGAGAGGTGAGGTAAGCAGTTCAGCAGTAGAGACAGTTTACTTAGACATGCAAAGGACCTGTAAAGGTGAAGTTCTTTTCTCATGATTCCTTTGTACCAGGTTTGCTGCAAGCAGGTCTCTTGTGACTTCGGCACATGTCCTCAAAAGTGCAGTTGCCTACATAACCCGTCCTTCACAGTGTCCCGGTGTAATACATGGCACGATATTTTCACACACGGACAGCCACGACTGTGAATAGCGAGATGCATAAAAAACTAACCTACAAAAAAGTTGCTTGTATTGAGATGCGTTTATATAGACGAATATCGTAATATGTTTTTCGAGGAAATGGTCGGGTGTAATAAATTAATTGAATAAAAAAAATGCCAGTGAATAAAATTGTGTTTTATTTTATGTTTACCTAATTTTCTAGAATAAAATTAAAATTCAAAACTTGCAGCAATAAAATATATTTAATTTAAAAGTATTGTTTATAGAATCATTGCACTATATGAACGATTATATAATAAAATAAATAAATTAAATTGAACAACTTGAAATTTTTTGTAAAAAAAAAATACAGATTTAATGAATTATGCAAACCCCGCATCACGCATGTAAGTATACTGCTAATTGAAAAAACTACTTTTCTTAATAGAATGAAAATTACAGATTTTTCCTATGTCTATAAAACAAATGTGAGTGCCGTTAGCTCGCCTGGTGGCTGAAACGGGAGAGTGGAGCGGGTGCCGACAGCTCACCTCGTGATAAAACCAAGAAATTAGCACTACCTACATCGAAAATAGAATCCAACATGGAGGCCACCGACAGTACCAAATATATTTTAAAAACATAAACAAATATGGCCACCACCTGGTGGCTAAATCGACAGCTCGCCTGGTGACGAAATCTATTATTAATGCACTAGCGCCACCTAGGTGATGTAAACGTAAACCTATGAAATCCAAGAAGGCGTCCTCCAGCTATGTATAATCAAATGACAAACGAAAAACCCATCAAGATGGCTGTTATTTCTGAAGCACTTCATTAACTGCAATCTCTAAGACATATGAGTTCCCATTTTTTTAAAACAGAATAAAAAACAGTCCTTCCCATTTTAACATATCCCAGTAGCGTAAAATTAATTAATTTAAATAAATATGCCTATCGCGACATAGCTGTTGGATTTATTACTCATTTTAGTATTTTTTTATTGTTTACTTTGTGTTAATCAGATTAATTGGTTCTGAGGGGTTCTTTGTTCGTTATTTACATAGGTATATGTTGACAGCATCNTGCTGCATGTCGTATTTGTGTGAGAGGTGAGGTAAGCAGTTCAGCAGTAGAGACAGTTTACTTAGACATGCAAAGGTCCTGTAAAGGTGAAGTTCCTTTCTCATGATTCCTTTGTACCAGGTTTGCTGCAAGCAGGTCTCTTGTCACTTCGGCACATGTCCTCGAAAGTGCAGTTGCCTACATAACCCGCCCTGCACAGTGTTCCAGTGTAATAAATGTCACGATATTTTCACACACGGACAGCACGACTGTAAATTGCGTGATGCATAAAAAACTAACCTACTAAAAAGTTGCATATATTGAGATTCGTTTATAAAGAAGAATATAGTAATATTTTTTTAAGGGCATGATCGGCTGTAATAAATTAATTGAATAAAAAAATGCCAGTGAATAAAATTGTGTTTAATTTTATGATAACCTAATTTTCTAGAATAAAATTAAAATTTAAAACTTACAGCAAAAAAATATATTTAATTAAAAAGTATTGTGTATAGTATCATTGCACTATATGAACGATTATATAATTAAATAAAGAAATTAAATTGAACAACTTTAATTTTTCTGTAAAAAAAATACATATTTAATGAATTATGCAAGTCCCGCATCATGCATGTAAGTATACTGCTGATTGGAAAAATAATTTTTCTAAGTAGAATGAAAATTACAGATTTTTCCTATGTCTATAAAACAAATGTGAGTGCCGTTAGCTCGCCTGGTAGCTGAAACGGGAGAGTGGAGCGGGTGCCGACAGCTCACCTCGTGATAAAACCAAGAAATTAGCACTACCTACATCGAAAATAGAATCCAACATGGAGGCCACCGACAGTACCAAATATATTTTAAAAACATAAACAAATATGGCCACCACCTGGTGGCTAAATCGACAGCTCACCTGGTGACGAAATCTATTATTAATGCACTAGCGCCACCTAGGTGATGTAAACGTAAACCTATGAAATCCAAGAAGGCGTCCTCCAGCTATGTATAATCAAATGACAAACGAAAAACCCATCAAGATGGCTGTTATTTCTGAAGCACTTCATTAACTGCAATCTCTAAGACATATGAGTTCCCATTTTTTTAAAACAGAATAAAAAACAGTCCTTCCCATTTTAACATATCCCAGTAGCGTAAAATTAATTAATTTAAATAAATATGCCTATCGCGACATAGCTGTCGGATTTATTACTCATTTTAGTATTATTTTTATTGTTTCCTTTGTGTTAATCAGATTAATTGGTTCTGAGGGGTTCTTTGTTCGTTATTTACATAGGTATATGTTGACAGCATCTNCTTTGTGTTAATCAGATTAATTGGTTCTGAGGGGTTCTTTGTTCGTTATTTACATAGGTATATGTTGACAGCATCTCACCTTAACATGGATTTATTTTATTTCCTGAGTGCGTGTTTTTATGCCACATTGCGTGTTTTTCACGACATTAAAAAAATAGCGGTAGATTTCCGGAATAGTAGTTAATTCTATCACTTTCTCCTATTGGAAGAATCATTCAAATATCGCGATATGAATTTAAGGATGTTAGTCTCCGTTTGCGTGGAAAACATCAGACAGCTCTGCATACGTCTGGTAACCATGCCAACGCAATAAATATTTCCGAAGCAGTCATTGCAAAAGAGGATTAGAAGTAATTTCCCCTACGAAACTCTATAACCTTATCCCTCAGAAATGATAAACGCATTCGATTGAAAAAAATTTAGCCCGTGGCAGATTGTGTTAGAATAATAAAGTCGTATTGTCGTGCATATTTTAAGAATGAAAAAAAAAAACAGAACTCTTTTAGTAATTAGCTAACACCTGCGTTGTGATAATGATTGCAGATTATTCGCTATATTTTCGTCAAGGGCAAATTCATGGATGTCTCCAGTACAGCGAAATAAACTGCACTATTTGCGACAATAGTTACAGTCTATTCGCGGTATCTTCACACTTTTTTAACCAAACCTTTGAAAAAACACCCCACCTATGACGAGTTTGGTTGTTACTTATATCTATATATATNCACACTTTTTTAACCAAACCTTTGAAAAAACACCCCACCTATGACGAGTTTGGTTGTTACTTATATCTATATATATATCTATGTCTCACAAGCATTTTATATTTTTGTTAACATAAAAGTATCTCATTTTTGGTTGAATTAATGNCTATATATATCTATGTCTCACAAGCATTTTATATTTTTGTTAACATAAAAGTATCTCATTTTTGGTTGAATTAATGTTTTACTTATACGTTATATAAATTATAATTATATCTCATTTACAGTTAATACGAATAAAAACAGGGAGAATATAGGTGAGTTTGGCAATATCAAGTAACAAATAGTTNTATCTCATTTACAGTTAATACGAATAAAAACAGGGAGAATATAGGTGAGTTTGGCAATATCAAGTAACAAATAGTTCTTATACACAATATTATCACACAGTGCGTGCGAATGCGGTGCGTTGTCCCTTTGATGTAATTTTCTAGACTCGATTAAGCTTTCTTTGCATGAGGCGGAGGGATATCCTGGAAGTAGAAGTTCAGCAGGACTTCAGAAAAGTTAGATGTAACTATGAATGAACTGTAGCTAAGCACTCTAGTAACACTAAAGACCTGATATCTACTGTTTAAGGGAATCCTTCTCCTGCCATACTGAAGTTTTTGTTTTTTACATAATTTTACAAAGGAAAATTCCAAAACTACCCTTGTAACCAGCGATTTAATTATTGACCTTGCGCAACAGTATAGACGTAGCGACTGAACTGCTAACTGGTATTTACGTCACAATATTGATTTTGCAAAATTTTGCCAGAGTTAATATTGCGATGTAATTAACCATTTAGGTTACTGATTCAGTCGGCCTTGAAATAAAAAAATGCATACTATCAGAACATGAAGATAATTATTTATATTCAAATATTTAGTCTACATAAGCTTTGATATTTTTTACTATAATGGCCCAATGTGCTCCACTGCTTTTCACTTTTTAATCAGAAACATTTATAATTATTACACGACAAAAGTCAAGTTTAATACTTTAGGTTATTTTGTTCATAGCTTGTTGTTTATAAAAAAATTTCACGTGAAATGTGTATTTATTTTGAACCTTTTTGGAGAACCTTAATAAATGTACCTTGGGACATTAAAAATGTTACTTGGTTTTTAACACAAGCGAAGTGAGGTCAGTGTGTCGAACTTGCTGTCAAATTTTAGTCATGCCTCGNAATGTTACTTGGTTTTTAACACAAGCGAAGTGAGGTCAGTGTGTCGAACTTGCTGTCAAATTTTAGTCATGCCTCGACACCAATGAATACCACAAAGAAAGGAGAACGATCTTTAGAGTAGTGAGGTACATTCTTGAACAGGGGNATGCCTCGACACCAATGAATACCACAAAGAAAGGAGAACGATCTTTAGAGTAGTGAGGTACATTCTTGAACAGGGGTGGCGCCCACGAAATGACATATCGTGTTGAGTCTATTGGCCATCACTGTCATCCTTGAAACATCACGGAAAGATTGTACAAAACACTGATCGTGTGAAAATAAATTGGAGAAAACTTTATTGCAAATTCAAAAATATGGACTTCGAAAGATGAAGATACATTTTTTCGTTACATTGTATTGGCGTCCTAAGGCTCTCTTCCACGAGGTAATTTTTTTTTATATTCGGCTTTAAGGTTTTGTTGTGAAATAATTACTACTTGAAATAATAATTTGGAATTCGCCAGAAAAAAATAAGAATATACGTCTGATGTACTGATAGAAAATATTATTTTCTCAGCTCTTGACAAAAAATTAGGCCACTTGCAGATTGATCGATATCAAGAAATGTCTAAGGTCATTATTTGCATAATTCTAAGTATCTCAGAAAACTTTAATGTATGACAAAGTTTACACAATGGAATGTTTTATTTGTTGATGAGATAAAACATTTACTTTTACATTAACTGTGTCTGATAAAAATTTCATTAGTCTACTACTTAGAAAATAATTCCAAAAAATTTTATATTTTTGAGGTTTCACATATTGTGCGCACAAATAATAATGTTGGCTAAATTGGTTGAGAAGAACCAATAATATTTGTAGGGTGGTAACATAAGCTTGCCAAAACAATTGCAAACACATTCCGCTAGAACAGCTGCAGCAACATAGGGAAGTGGTTCTAGGGTAGGGCGCCTTAACAGCTTGCGCCCCTGGCGGAGGAAGCTACAACAAAACACGACCCCACCACACTTAAGTGCGGTTATCTTGAGGGGGGAATTTCGGAGGGAAGAGCAAACCTTTAATACGGTTAATGGAGGTATTATAGCTCGCCGACCAAGGGGAAGAGGGCGGCACCAACCCACTTATAGCAAATGGCTTTCGGCGACGTTTCTACCAGGGCGGTCGCAGGAAGAAGCCCACGACAGAGGGGGGAGGATTGGTTAAAGAGGAGGGGCAGACGCTGGTAATCTCTTCTATTTACCACTTACCACCCTTTCCATACTACTGCAGTCATCCTTTCCCACGCCGTTTATTAAAAGCAAAATGGTCGGAAATGCTCGCGGGGATCGCGCGGGGGGATGTTTTTTTTTCCGGCTCAGGGTGCTAATGTTGCCAGCGCGTCCTAACGACTCGGAAATGGCGCGGGGTGAATGAATATCAACCGGGTCGTCGCTCGCTTCAGGATTACGGCACTCGAAGACATTTATTTACGACTTGCGCTTTCTACGTTCTTTAAAAACGACATAATGTAAAGTTCATTACACTTCAAAAAACTGAAAGCTACATGGCGGTTTATGGGAATGTCAATCCTACCCATACATTAATCAAGCAATTATTTTTCTTCGATATACTGACGTGTTAAGCAAAATTGAAAGTGTGACGTGACTTGATAAATCTCTAACTGCGAAATTTGTATTTAGTAGGAACATTATCTTAACATACTAAGGCGTGCATGCATAATAGATTACACATGTTCTCACGTATGTGTGTAAATATGAATACGTGTATGNTTAACATACTAAGGCGTGCATGCATAATAGATTACACATGTTCTCACGTATGTGTGTAAATATGAATACGTGTATGCACGAACTTTCAACGAATCGTCGTGTATAACGGGCAGTGCTATATTTTCAAAATATTTATACTTTAATTCTTTTTGGGTGGTACCATAAATATATAGTAATCGAGAAAAAAATAATTAAATTAACGACTGAAATTATAAAAAGCCTAAGTAAAAATAAACGTTTGTTTTAATAATATTACGCATATCTTACAAAATAGTCTGGGCCCAGTGTGTGTGTGGGGGGGGGGGGTAGAGTACCGCATAATGGGCTGTTTAAAAGGCGGACCACTTTAAAGCATCAGAAAAAGGCAACATAAAAGTACTGAACTCCCAAATTAATATTAAATTGGGCCGCATTTTATATACGTATTTTTTCTGAGTTAATCTATTTCTAAACCTTTACGTGCCCACCAACAGCCATGAGTATTGAAATAAGAACCGGTAAGTAATAAAAAAAACACACAAATAACACAGATACAACAAAATTTGGAAACGCAAGGTGTACGAAAATGATATAAAAGAAACCCTCAGTTGTAAGATAAAAGAAATTAATAACTTATCTTAAAGGAGGGCTGGCGTGTAAATCTGGCCATTTAGCCATCAGGTAAGGTAAGGTTTCAGATCACACAAGGTTGAAACGTAACTAATACATTTATATTTACATAAAGTTTGTGCAAAATCGTATAATATATGTATATATAATTTAAATTTATATTTCAGAAAAGCATTTCTGATTTAGTAAATATGCTAAAGGTGTTTGAAAGTATGTTGCACTAGTGTTTATGCATACTCGCTCACAAGGTGTTTGNTTAACATACTAAGGCGTGCATGCATAATAGATTACACATGTTCTCACGTATGTGTGTAAATATGAATACGTGTATGTACGAACTTTCAACGAATCGTCGTGTATAACGGGCAGTGCTATATTTTCAAAATATTTATACTTTAATTCTTTTTGGGTGGTACCATAAATATATAGTAATCGAGAAAAAAATCATTAAATTAACGACTGAAATTATAAAAAGCCTAAGTAAAAATAAACGTTTGTTTTAATAATATTACGCATATCTTACAAAATAGTCTGGGCCCAGTGTGTGTGTGGGGGGGGGGGGTAGAGTACCGCATAATGGGCTGTTTAAAAGGCGGACCACTTTAAAGCATCAGAAAAAGGCAACATAAAGGTACTGAACTCCCAAAATAATATTAAATTGGGCCGCATTTTATATACGTATTTTTTCTGAGTTAATCTATTTCTAAACCTTTACGTGCCCACCAACAGCCATGAGTATTGAAATAAGAACCGGTAAGTAATAAAAAAACACACAAATAACACAGATAGAACAAAATTTGGAAACGCAAGGTGTACAAAAATGATATAAAAGAAACCCTCAGTTGTAAGATAAAAGAAATTAATAACTTATCTTAAAGGAGGGCTGGCGTGTAAATCTGGCCATTTAGCCATCAGGTAAGGTAAGGTTTCAGATCATACAAGGTTGAAACGTAACTAATGCATTTATATTTACATAGCGTTTGTGCAAAATCGTATAATATATGTATATTATAATTTAAATTTATATTTCAGAAAAGCATTTCTAATTTAGTAAATATGCTAAAGGTGTTTGAAAGTATGTTGCACTAGTGTTTATGCATACTCGCTCACAAGGTGTTTGNAATTTAGTAAATATGCTAAAGGTGTTTGAAAGTATGTTGCACTAGTGTTTATGCATACTCGCTCACAAGGTGTTTGTGAACACCACCGACAAGCTATGGCAGGTTATTACTTACGACTGTATGCATACAGATTTGTGTATATTTATGAGTTAACACAGAATTTCAAACTGGAGAAAATTGAGAATCTTTCAGGGCGTACTGGTCAGGTCAAGAGAATTACAAATATCTCTACATGTTTTACACAGGTGCTAACCGACTTAACGTTGGTTTCTCTGCTAATCATAAATCTAATAGACCAAACTGCATGTTGAGTATGGTAAGAAATTGTAGAATTTATGGTTTGCAGTGATCATTAGAGTTATTTAATGAAACGTCATTTGCGTACTTCTGATCAATTTTTTTTTATTCCTTGTAACTTTGTAAGAGGTCTTATCACAACTGTTAAATTTACAGTCTGTTCGGATTCCTTTAGGAAGTCGATATGTAAAACAGTAAGATATTAAAATGTTTTTGTGGCAGGTGGTTNACAGTCTGTTCGGATTCCTTTAGGAAGTCGATATGTAAAACAGTAAGATATTAAAATGTTTTTGTGGCAGGTGGTTGGGAGATATAATGTAACAATTGCTCTTACAAAATTAAAACCAATATACCAGGAATAATCCGACTCTTGCTAATATTGTTGTATGGACTGCAAAAAATCGAATAATTCATATAGTCCATTTAACAACGAGCATAGCTTGGAGAACTCGACCACTTGGAGAACTCGACCACTTGGAGAACTCGACGTTTCTTACTCAGCTGCGCTGCAGCCAGCCAAGTAAATTATTCNACAGTCTGTTCGGATTCCTTTAGGAAGTCGATATGTAAAACAGTAAGATATTAAAATGTTTTTGTGGCAGGTGGTTCGGAGATATAATGTAACAATTGCTCTTACAAAATTAAAACCAATATACCAGGAATAAACCGACTCTTGCTAATATTGTTGTATGGACTGCAAAAAATCGAATAATTCATATAGTCCATTTAACAACGAGCATAGCTTGGAGAACTCGACCACTTGGAGAACTCGACGTTTCTTACTCAGCTGCGCTGCAGCCAGCCAAGTAAATTATTCAAAGTGGCTGTTTCCTCATATTTCACTTTCCTGATATTTCACTTGAGCAGACACGATAAAATACTTTCGTCGCCTCCAGCAACAAGTAGATAGTGCAGAAAGGGTTTATGTAAATGTCAGACCTTCACGTCAAGTTGAAGTTCTCATGACAGTTATGACTGAAAAGTAACCATGGAAATTTCAAAAGATTAATGCAAGGAGCGCCACACAATATTTCGAAACGACTCTGCACTGAAGCGAATAAGTATGATGCTTTACATAAAATCATTTTAGACAGATATATTGTAACACTAGCGAACCGGCCCGGCTTTGCCCGGGTACAATTGAGTTTTACAGTGATACATTAATAAATAAATTGGGAAAAGAAAATGTATTTATGTGAAAACAGAATTTAAAAATTATACTATGTTGGCCTAGGTTTTTAACTGATTACGGCAACCCAAATGGAAGGAAATATTTTTTACCCGATAGCCAAGAAGTAGGGTATTGTTTTTGGAGTGTATCTGTGCAACTATCGCGTAGTTACCACATTTCCGCTTTCCAGCGTCCATGTATGGAAATTAAAACGTGAGTTTCATCAAGTTGTAGCTTTAGAAATAAGTGTGCCTAGGTACTACTTTTTGCGCTTGGCTGAGGGATCTTAATCGATCATCAAAGTAAAGCAACTTTCCCAGCGGCACACATTTGGATGGGTGACCGTTTAGTGGCATAACATCTGAGCGCTTCTGGGCTTCGGAGGACACGTTAAATATTCGGTCCCAGTTGTTATCGATTGATAGCAGTCGTTAAGAAATTTCAGAGGTCCTTGGGCGACCTGATAAACTCTGACACCAGAGGAAAAAATATTTCGGTCACGTTCCCAGCCGTTGCAGAATTAAATTTGTTGTTATCCCACAGGAACCGTACCATTTTCCGGGATAAAAAGTATCATATGTCATATTCCAGGACCTAAAGTACCTACGTACCAAATATCATCCAAATCCCTTCAGCTGTTATGGAGCTGAGTGGTAACAAACACACACGCCTACACACACCGACTTTCGCATTTATAATATTAGAAGAATACATAAATAAAAGAATATCACATTATTTGACAATGTAATTTTTTCTATTCTATCACAGACTGAAGACCATTTTCGGTAGATGTCAAGTATTTGTCACCATCTTCGTGGATATCTTCGGGTTCACGTTGTCCTGTTGTATCCCCAGGCCGGCAGTAATAGCAGCAGACAGAGCAGCAAGGAAAGAACCAACAGAAGAATAAATAATTCTTCAACACATTGAAAGGTCAGCAATAATAAATAAATATGTGAAGTTGCGCTAAGTCGGCGAGCAAACAAGTAGCCGCTGCAATCGCCAAGTTCCGCGCACACACAGAGAGAGAAAGGAAGTTGATATTCTGGGCCGGAGGTCAAGTGAAGACGGATGGTGAGAGCGCGGTCCTTGCAGTAGGTAACTCCGGGTCAATTATTCAGCTCCCGTGACCCTCTGCTAACCCCAACTCCCCCCACCCCCCCAACCACTCCCGCGACCCGAGGCAAAACCCTTACCCGCTGTTTGTTCAGGTGTGTTGCTTCTCACAGGGCTCTGCCGGAGAACGTTGGCAGGAGATCTCTCTCTCCAGCCAGGCCCCGGCCCTTGTAGTGCTATCAGAATCGTTTACAAGGGTCTGAAGGAGACGGGACGGCAGTGAGTTAAAGGGTCTTGCGCCAGTCGACTAGTTGTTCCGAAATAAAATAAAAAATAACCTGCAGCTTCAACAAGAAACGTCAACGAGTGCCTCCAGAGTCTACTCATGTCTTTCCACTCCGAACAGTTTTGTTTGCATTTATCACGATTCCCTGGTTCCGAGAGAACAGCAGTTAATTATTCTGAAGTGCGATCTCATGCAGCCCTAACCTGCAGTTAGAGATGTTTCACTGGTCGTGCAACTCTCGGAGATCAAAGCAGAACGTGGCGTAGTTGTGAGTACCCCCCTCACCGCGCCAAAACACTCCATCAGCGCTGCCGTATCTTGACTGCAATCGAGAAGGTAGTAGGCTCTTCACAGAAATTAACCTTAATAAAATCAGCGCATGAAACGACACACAAAAATTGAAAGATCGATGTAACGTGAAGTGCGTGCTTCGAAAAATTGAAATGCGGATAAATGATTAATATTAAACTTTATAAAATATTTTAAGCGATGCTCATAGTGAAACTCAATTGAGTGTACATATACTTTCTAAACCAAACTTGTAAATAACGATTTAATGTTTGTTTGAATGCCATATTTCCTGGATTACAGAAAAAAAATTTTAATAAATTTTCTTGTAATACTTTACTAAAATAACTATATTCTTTCCTTTTCATAAGTGCAGAATGTTTCAGCTTTAGCATTGGAGTAACTATAACATAACGCAGTTTGTTCCTAGTATACTTATCCATCATATAATGCTTATAATAGCTTGATTAAACATGTACGCCATTCTTATTACTGTTATTTGATACATGCACACAATAAAGATATATCTTTTGGGAACTGAGCTTCCAAATGTTTCCACGATCAGAAAATTATATACTTATTTTACAACCTAACAGAAAGATGGAAAACAATTAATTGTACACAAGATTATGGGGTTGACTACAGTCAACGATAAAATACAGTTCTGTTTATGCATGTTACGTGAAGTCATGTTTAACAATTGAGCGTTACACTTAACTGTAAAAAGCACAATAAATAAACTTTATTTATCTACGTTGAGACACTATTACCTTAGCAACAGTTACCCTGCACAGCAATACAGATCTCCCAGCGTCCATGCCACTTCTGGAATAGGTCTTGGAAGTCTTCTACTCGAAGCATGTTAACCACCTGAGATTCGCGCTGGATCTCCGCAATGGCGTCACCGTGGAACATTTAGATGTTTGTTCGCCACAAATCCGGAAGCTTCAACCGGAAGTCCTCCGTCACGAGTCTCATCGTAAGCAGTCAGGTATATTATACATTTCAGAAAGCTGTAGACATTTTCAACCTAAACATTTTTTTTTTGGGGCACAAATGAAAGTCGATATTTTTTCTCCCGATTTATAAATGTGGTCATTGAAAAGACTGAAAGTCAGCAAATATCGCTGTAAGTAGTCCTCTGTTCGTGGTAATTATTTTATTTTTCTGAAAAGCTGTATCTTTTCTAAACAGATTGCTCTAATAAAATCGTACAGTGACCGCTTGAAGTTTTGAGAAAACAGAACGCAGGCCAAACTTGTTTGTTCTGCTTTCCATCTCCGTCTCGATGCTTCTTCATGTCCGTACGAGACCTTGAGGCATTTAATTTAGTTCACTAGGGGTTCCCCTTAAAACCTGGCAGTAGAACAAGCTGTTGGCGGTCTGGCCCCTGGAGTGAAGTGGAGAGATTTGGGCGGCTCTTAACATAGAGGTCTCGAGAGCCGATGAGGGTGAAGAGAGATGAGTATGGAGCAGCGCCGGAATGCAAGGACGAGGGAAACGGGAGATCCCCGAGAAAACTCGCCGACCAGCGGCATCGTTCAGCACGATTTCCACATGCGAAAATCCGGGAGCGAGCCCGCCGTGAATCAATCCCGGTTCGCCTAGGTGGTAAGGAAGCGTTCCAACCACTACACCAACTCAACCCCCTGGCCCCTGGGGAAGAATTATTTTGCAAACTGCACGTTGTCAGCGAGTTCTCTGCACACGCGAGTTTCTAGCCGGAAACAACGTGGTCTTGCTTCCGCACTCATCCTCCTCGCCAGATTTGGTTCCTGTGGACTTTGCACTCATCCCGAAGATAAATGATGTGGCTCAAAGGCCATCGCTTTAATAACCCTAATGGTACGGCATTCCTAAAAGGAAACTCGTATTATACTGAACAATATCCTCACTGAAGAAATGTGCCTACGTTGAAGTAAGAAGCAGACATGTTATGTGTGGGGTATATTTGATGAAAACAAAATATAAGGCAACTTTCCTTGAAGAATAGAGGTCACCCTTATGCTTTTGATGTTTTATGAAAACTAGTAGCCGCCATACCGACCTTCACATCTAAAATGCCGGCATCCCTCCCGTGCGACGTTTGTACGGCTGCGTCGAAGACTGCGGGAGACGGGCTCAATGTTGGTCAGAATGCCGGAGTACCGAAGGAAAGGCGAATGCCGGCGTTTGACGACGACGTGCTTCACCATGTCCTTCCGGGACCACCGATTAGCTCACGGGCTGCCGGCAACGCTATGGGCGTTGGCCATTCCACCGTCTTGCGAGTTCCGCACGATGACTATATGCAAGATTGGTTACCCTATGTGCGGCCGAGTGCATCAATTTTGCTGTCCACAGATGAGGAAGTTACCAGGGATGGCATCTACAACACGAAAAACTTCTGCTTCTAGGCGCATGCCAATCTACACCACACCCACACCATGAACAACCAACTGCGTTTCTGTGTAACAATTTGGACAGGCATCATGCAAAATCACGTGGTTGGGTTTTATTTTCTACCGATGCGCCTAAATGTAGCACATTATTTGTAATTTTTGCAAGAATTATTGCTTGAGTTGTTCGAAGACGCCCCACTTGCCATCCGCCAAATAACGTGGTATTAGAATGACGGAGCTCCACCACATTAAACAACTGTGGTACGACGAAATCTAGATGCTACATTTCCAGACCAGTGGATTGGCAAAGGTGGGCCAATACATTGGCTCGCCCGATCAGAAGACCTCACTCTTCTATACATTCTTTATAGGGATTTGTAAAATACCTGACGTTAGAAACGCCTCTGTTTAGTGAAGAAGATTTGGTAGCACGTGTCGTAGGAGCATGTGATTCTGTGCGCGCCGTACCTGGCATTTTCGAATGGGTCCAGACGAACATGTTTCGTCGTTGTTATCAGTGCGTTGAAGTTTCTGGGCTCCATTTCAAACAACTTTTGTAAAGGTTAAATGGGCTACCACGTAGACATGCTTCCTGCCTTCATAGTACACTAAATAATCCGTTTGTTTTCTACGCACAATACTAAGCGTTGGTACCACTTGTCTGCAATATATAGATATAAAGATGCTGCTTGCCTGCCTGCCATTGTAAACTCACACGTGTAGAGGAGGATGGAATATTTGCGACTCTGGGTTCCTTATATCAATCTCTTCGTTTTGCGCCTGCCTCTTAGCTCTGTGAGTTTGGTACACGTATTATGGTTCATGGTGGATGTGTCCTAGAAAATTTATACACCAATCGCAGCAAACCACAAGCATGGAAATAACCCTTCTGAAGGAAGCATGATACTGATGTTCCAACTAATCTCAGACAGCATCCTGTATACTGTACTTGANCGGACAGCATCCTGTGTACTGTACTTGAACCATCTTGAAATCACATTCGATTAAGTTATGCCTGTACTGGTCCGAAAAGGCGCCAAATCCGGACTGTAAGGTAGATGCTCCGTAAAATTCCAGCGTAAGGACTGCAGAAGTTCTCGTGTTATCCGTGCAGTGAGAAGTCTGGCATTGCCGTTATCAAACGTTAACACCTCTCGGCAGACGATCTGGCTTCTTTCTGCGAATTGTACCTCCCGACTGCAGCTGTTGCTCAATACTGCACAAATTCAAGGTGAAGCAGACTTTGTGCATCCAAAACCAAGCAAGGCTTATGACCTTACCGGAGGAGATGCTGCAATGACCTTTCACGGAGGTTATGTTACTTGCTTCTATTCCATTAAAGAGAGTTTGGTTTTAGGCACGTTGTGATGGACCCATGTTGCATCACTGGTTACAGGGGTTTTCGGGCAGAAGTTTCTTTCACTATTAAAGTGCTGCATATGTGTAAACCAAGTTGAAAAATGAACATCTGTGTGTTATTATGTTAAAATGATGGCAAACAAAGTGCATGTAGTTAGTGATTCCGGAGATGTTCATTAATAATGAAAGGCCTATGTCACTAGCAATGTCTCTTATTACCCCCGTCATTAAAGGCTATTCACGGTTAAGTGAGCATTTTTGAAAGCCCTCTCATTTGTAATAATAGTCAATAAATATGTTTTATTTTAGCCTTAGACGTTAACTTCTAAGTGCGGTGGAATATACACAATGTGTTTATAACTTACATGTCAATGTTTATTTTAAAAGGTGGTTCAAGGATAAACAAGAAGTTATTAATAACTTATATGCCTACATTCCTTTATATATGTGCAAATAAATTTTAGTAAAGTTCTTGAAAGCTTAGATGGTATGTAGGGGTTGACGTCTCATTGGCAGCAATATCATTAGAGATGAAACCAGCAACATGTGAAACAGTACAAAGACAATTAAAATACACGAGTGACTTACCCGGGATTCGAATTCAGAAAAATCTGTAAAATTAAGCCAGCTTGCAATTAACTGCAACACAAAGGTAGGATTCGAATCATTAACTTCGCATGTAATCTGTGTAATGTTATTAATTATATAATTCACTAAACTATAATATGTTCTCAACCATCATTTTTGAAATAATTTTCTGAGCCACTAAAACATATAAGTTTACATGGCCTATTATAACGCTGCTTGTGTGAAAAAATTGATTGAAATCGGTTGATTGGTCTCCGAGATATGGCATAAAACCTTATTTTTACAAAATTACTTAAAAAGAGACTCTGTACACGATGTTTGTAATAGATAATGTCCGCATAAATGTTTGATTGAAATTGTTAAATTAATAAATAGATATGTCAAACGTATAAAAATATTTGTATGGCTGCCATTTTTTAAATTATTGCCTTACCCAATTTACACAATGTAACTTTACATTAACTTCTGTAGGTGGGAATTAGTATAAATATTCCGCAAATATTACAAAATGTTCAGTTTACTCACTTGACACTACTTTGCAAAAAATCCGGCAAAGGAGGATATCTGTATGCATATCGGTTGATTTTTCTCAACATATGGCATGAAACCTCCAATGATCATGTGACGATGTTCATAAATGGAAGGTAAATAGTTTATATATTAGCACATTCAATTGTCATAGATACTATATTCAAAGTTAAATTTAAATCTGTGACATAGTTTGTAGATATAGCACACTATTTTGTAATGTTTATATACACGCCATTCATTAAATAAGATACTTACATCCTTTAAAAATATAAATTAATATATCTTTCCATAGTACAACTTCTTAGCCAAATTTGAATGAAATCGGTTCATTGTTTCCCGAGATACAACATAAAACCTACATTACTTTATGTGCGGCTATCTTACAAAATGGCGGAGAAAATGTGGCTTTGCATAGACAATTTTGATAGATATAACTGATAATGATAATGTCAGCATACGAAGTTAAGTTGAAATTTGTTTTGCAGTTTCGTAGATAAAAATTTAGAGCTAAAATGTTTGTATGGCCGCCATTTTAAAAATATGTATTCCTGACCCACTCGAAATAGGTTGGTTTCCATAGCCTGCCATAGTGCTAACTGTGTGCCAAATGTTGTATAAATAGGTTTTTTTTTCTGAGATCACATACTTTCAATTTGTCAAGTGACACCATTTTACAAAATGGCGGACNCACCAATCGCAGCAAACCACAAGCATGGAAATAACCCTTCTGAAGGAAGCATGATACTGATGTTCCAACTAATCTCAGACAGCATCCTGTATACTGTACTTGAACCATCTTGAAATCACATTCGATCAAGTTATGCCTGTACTGGTCCGAAAAGGCGCCAAATCCGAACTGTAAGGAAGACGTTCCGTAAAATTCCAGTGTAAGGACTGCAGAAGTTCTCGTGCAGTGAGAAGTCTGGCATTGCCGTTATCAAACGTTAACACCTCTCGGCAGACGATCTGGCTTCTTCCTGCGAATTGTACCTCCCGACTGTGGATGTTGCTCGATACTTCAAAAACTCAAGGTGAAGCAGACTTCGTGCATACAAAACCAAACAAGGCTATGACCTTACCGGAGGAGATGCTGCAATGACCTTTCACGGAGGTGATGTCACTTGCTTCTATTCCATTAAAGAGAGTTTGGTTTTAGGCTCGTTGTGATGGACCCATGTTGCAGCACTGGTTACAAAGGTTTTCGGGCAGAAGTTTCTTTCACTATTTAAGTACTGCATATGTGTAAACGTAGTTGAAATACGAACACGTGTGTGCTATTATGTTAAAATGGTGGCAACCAAAGTATATCTAGTTTGTGATTCCGGAGCTCTTCGTTAATAATGAAAGGCCTATGTCACTAGCAATGTCTCTTATTACCCCCGTCATTAAAGGCTATTCACGGTTAAGTGAGCATTTTTGAAAGCCCTCTCATTTGTAATATATAGTCAATAAATATGTTTTATTTTGGCCTTAGACGTTAACTTCTAAGTGCGGTGGAATATACACACTGTGTTTATAACTTACATGGCAATGTTTATTTTAAAAGGTGGTTCAAGGATAAACAAGAAGTTATTAATAACTTATATGCCTACATTCCTTTATATATGTGCAAATAAATTTTAGTAAAGTCCTTGAAAGCTTAGATGGTATGTAGGCGTTGACGTCTCATTGGCAGCAATATCATTAGAGATGAAACCAGCAACATGTGAAACAGTACAAAGACAATTAAAATACACGAGTGACTTACCCGGGATTCGAATTCAGAAAAATCTGTAAAATTTAGCCAGCTTGCAATTATGTGCAACACAAAAGTAGGATTCGAATCATTAACTTCGCATGTAATCTGTGTAATGTTATGAATTTTATCATTCACTAAACTATAATATGTTCTCAACCATCATTTTTCAAATAATTTTCTGAGCCACTAAAACATATAAGTTTACATGGCCTATTATAACGCTGCTTGTGTGAAAAAATTGATTGAAATCGGTTGATTGGTCTCCGAGATATGGCATAAAACCTTATTTTTACAAAATTACTTAAAAAGAGACTCTGTACACGATGTTTGTAATAGATAATGTCCGCATAAATGTTTGATTGAAATTGTTAAATTAATAAATAGATATGTCAAACGTATAAAAATATTTGTATGGCTGCCATTTTTTAAATTATTGCCTTACCCCATTTACACAATGTAACTTTACATTAACTTCTGTAGGTGGGAATTAGTATAAATATTCCGCAAATATTACAAAATGTTCAGTTTACTCACTTGACACTACTTTGCAAAAAATCCGGCAAAGGAGGATATCTGTATGCATATCGGTTGATTTTTCTCAACATATGGCATGAAACCTCCAATGATCATGTGACGATGTTCATAAATGGAAGGTAAATAGTTTATATATTAGCACATTCAATTGTCATAGATACTATATTCAAAGTTAAATTTAAATCTGTGACATAGTTTGTAGATATAGCACACTATTTTGTAATGTTTATATACACGCCATTCATTAAATAAGATACTTACATCCTTTAAACATATAAATTAATATATCTTTCCATAGTACAACTTCTTAGCCAAATTTGAATGAAATCGGGTCATTGTTTCCCGAGATACAACATAAAACCTTCATTACTTTATGTGCGGCTATCTTACAAAATGGCGCAGAAAATGTGGCTTTGCATAGACAATTTTGATAGATATAACTGATAATGATAATGTCAGCATACGAAGTTAAGTTGAAATTTGTTTTGCAGTTTCGTAGATAAAAATTTAGAGCTAAAATGTTTGTATGGCCGCCATTTTAAAAATATGTATTCCTGACCCACTCGAAATATGTTAGTTTTCATAGCCTGCCATAGTGCTAACTGTGTGCCAAATGTGGTATAAATAGGTTTTTTTTTCTGAGATCACATACTTTCAATTTGTCAAGTGACACCATTTTACAAAATGGCGGACAAAATAGATTTTGTGTGTTCAGATGTTATTGTTGTTATATATATAGCCATCATACAAAGTTTCGTTGGAACTAATTACATCGACGATATAACATACAAAACAAAAATAGCTATATGGCAGCCATTTTAAAAATAAGTGTCTAACATACCTAAAACATGTCAGTTATCATAACCTACCGCAGTACTACTTGTTTGCCATATTTGGTAGGAATAGACCAATTGTTTCCCAAGATATGACAAGAAAAACCTTATTTATTCGTGTGACAATATCTTACAAAGTGGAGGGCAAAAGAGGCTCCGTGTAGACACATTTTATGTTTGTTATATATACTCCCAGCATACAAATTGTAGTTGAACTTGATGAAATGTCTTCGAAGATATATTATAATATGCTAAAATAGCTACATGGCCGCCATTTAGAAAATAAGTGTCTGATATGCTTGAAACATAATTGTACATATCAAATGTGGCATTACTACTAGATTGCCAAGTTGGTAGGAATCTGTTGATTGTTTCTCAAGAAATTACACAAAAACTTTATTAATTCATGTAGCACTATCTTACAAAATGGAAAAATGGTGGACAAAAAGTTGTTTTCCAGCTTACTTGCTGCGTATAATAGATACTGTGAACGTACAAATTTTGGTCGAAAATGGTCAAATGGTGTGGTAGTTACACCAAATAAACCTAAAATATTGATATGACCGCCATTTTGAAAATAGGTGCCCAATAAAATTTTACTGCTCATATATCTTGCATATTATAGCATTCCTTCCTGGCAAAATTTGGCAAAATTTGGTTCAGTATTTTTTTTAGATATTATGCACAAGTTTTATTTTTACATACGGTGCTATCTTTGAAATGACCGACAGAATTGGTTGCTGTATAGATTATATGATGCTTGTTATATATTCTGCCACCGTACACAATTTGGTTGAAATTGGTGAAACGCTATGGTAGTTATTCCAAATAAACCTAAAATATTGGTAAAGCCGCCATTTTAAAAACCAGTATCTAATTTATTTTAATTACTGACATTTACTTGTCCAATCATAGTGTTACTTGCATGCTAAATTTGGCGAAAATAGGTTAAGTAGTTTTCGAAATATAATGTAAAAGCTTTGTTTATTCATGTGGCACTATCTTGCAAAATAGCGGATCACCAACAATATTTTCCTCTGAATTTAATGCTTATAACTTTTGCTGTCAGCACACAGAATTTGGTTTAAATCTGTTGCATGGTTTTCAAGACAGGAAATATGGCCCTAAATATTAAAAATGGCCGCCATTTTGAAAGTAAGTGCTTGGCATGATCGAAAACTATCAAAGTCATGTTTCCTTACTTAGTTCTATATGTTTACCGAGTTTTGTGGAATTCGGTTTACACGTTCAACAATTGATGGGGAGGTGGAGTTGGGTCACACACACATACGCCGACACAGACAGGAAAGTGATCTCATAAGCCTCTCTTCCCTTCGGAAAGTAGGTAAAAAATGGCTGAAAGTAAAAAGTTAGTAGGGCCTCAAAAGTGCTCACTTTACCGTGAACACCTATATCTTCCTGGATCAGTTTGACTCTCCTGGCAGTGGTAGCGGTGACTCCTCAGCCGCTACAAAACTCATTACTAACATCAGCCGGCGAACTTTTCACACCATTTCCTTGTACGTGTTGCAATATTATTTCATCACCATAAACCTCTACAACTTTTGTCTGGATTTCGATAAGCGACATGGTTTAGCACATAAATTCTTAAACTGTGGTTCGCGGACCCTTGAGTGTCCTTGAGCTTATAGCCTGGGGTCCACAATTGAAACTAAATTTTATTTATTTTACTTCATCATAAAAACCATAGTAAAAATGCCATAATTATAATGTAACTTCGTAAGTATCGTGTTATTAATGAAGCTGGTATTTGCAAATTTAGTCGCAAACCAAATTTCAGATTGTAACAATTTGTGTAGTGAATAATAAACGGATTATAAACATAAAAATATTTATGTTTAACTTGTATTAAAAACAAATGGGTGGGGAAGGGGTCCAAAAAATAAAATGAACATCACAACATTTAATAACCCACGGTTTAGCCTTTTAAACGCGTATTTTTTTCGAAGCATTGATTCAGTAAGTGCAGATATAGCCGTGGATAGCGTCAAGAACGCAGAGTTTGTGTTCAGTGACTTCGGTGTTGTAACTTGTGCTTCCCCCGCCATAAGTATCGCGACGTAAAGTCCATTTTCTGTGTACATTCCTCCGCCTCACGCAAACAAAGCCTAACCAACAAGTCTAGAAAATTGCACCAAAAGAACAACGCGCACCCCATTCATCCGCACTCGATGTAATAATATTTTGCATAAGAACTATTTCTTACCAGGCATCACCACTACACCTGTTGTCTCGCTGTTTTTATTCATATTAATTATAAATTAAAAGTTACACTTTATACATAATATATAAGTTTAAAATTATATTTTAACAAAAAATAAGGTACTTCGACGTTAACAAGAGTATAAAACGCTTGAGATACATGGCATATTTAGGAAATAGCCAGGCACGTCATACTTGGGGTGATTTTCCGAAGGTCAGATTAAAAAAAGTGTGGAGAACCCGTGAGTAGAATATAGCTTTCTCGTACACTATGCCGTGATACTCGAACTACGAAANGTGGATAGCGTCAAGAACGCAGAGTTTGTGTTCAGTGACTTCGGTGTTGGAAACTTGTGCTTCCCCCGCCATAAGTATCGCGACGTAAAGTCCATTTTCTGTGTACATTCCTACGCCTCGAGCAAACAAAGCTTAACCAACAAGTCTAGAAAATTGCACCAAAAGAACAACGCACCCCATTCATCCGCACTTGATGTAATAATATTTTGCATTAGGAACTATTTCTTACCAGGCATCACCACTACACCTGTTGTCTCGCTGTTTTTATTCATATTAATTATTAATTAAAAGTTATACTTTATACATAATATATAAGTTTAAAATTATATTTTAACAAATAATAAGGTAATTCGACGTTAACAAAAGCATAAAACGCTTGAGATACATGGCATATTTAGGAAATAACCAGGCACGTCATACTTGGGGTGATTTTCCGAAGGTCAGATTAAAAAAGTGCGGAGAAACCGCGAGTAGAACATAGCTTTCTCGTACACTATGCCGTGATACTCGAACTACGAAACTATGCTCGGCCTGGTCGCTGCGTAGCGTCCCGGCGGGAGGCCGAGAACCTGGGCTCTCCACGACACTCAGTCATCACTCATTCGGGCTCGCCAGCTTCGATAATTACCCGCCAGGTAGCTTGCTCGACAGTGTGGGTGATGGAGAGGGTGGGCCTGTTCCTGTCCCTGGGGACTTCTATCCCCCTTTTCCCCTCTTATTATCACTCCCTCCCCCTACCCGTCACACCTACACCACTCCTCTCAGGAACACGCCCACCCGCGGAGAACCCGGTGCGTAATCACAGACGTAATTTATCTTCATCATTCGACCCACTTCAGAACTCCAGACACTCGAAACCTTTAAAATCCCTGGCCGCCGTCTTTCTTTGATTGCAGTTCTGCCCGAGCGCTCCCCTTGCTTCGCTTATCCTTCAAGGGGGGAAAAATTACGTTTTACGCCAGATTAACAAATGTTTCCAGGCTAATTAGCGTTGCTGAATGATGAGGCTTGGAGGGCTTAGAATCCATCGCACGTCGAGGGACGTAATACTGAACACAAGTTTCTAAGTGATGGCGATGATGAGACGGAAAAGATACGTGAAACATGTACATAAAATCTACCTTGTGATGTTAAATGACGCTTTCGTCAGAAATATACCTAAAAATGGGAAACGTTAAATATCTAACATTTTAAAACAAATAGTATTACACAGAAAGTCTTTATTAGGACTTCAATCAAAAATCGTATATTTTTTATAAAAATGTATTTGAAATGTTGGGCAGCACCACTGGGTTACCACTTTACAGTGTAGCAGTTTCAGTCAGTTATAATGTCGTCAGAAGATAAAGATTTAATAGCTCGTCTTTAATTTCAATTTTTATTTTTTTGGGCGATATCTGCCTTGGCTAGCTGCTGAACGTGGCTCAGGTGGCCGTGCGTTCAAATAGGCGAGGATGGGCAAGACCCACGGAAAGTGTTCTCGGTCGCCGAATACAGCTCTAAAAGTTCTGAAGTAATCAGGGGGGAGGGGGGAATATTTTACACGAGTATAAAATTTTCTTCAATGTTAAAAACATAGCGATTTAAGATACAAATAAAAAATGCATTAAAAATTATTTTACACCGTGGAGGACAACCTTGAGTTTTGTAATGATTTTGTTAATGATTATTTTATGTGAACATGTCTAAATTGTAATTCCATGGTGCATATTTCGACATGTTTATGTTTATTTTGGGTTTGTATTGTATTATTATATAGGCCTGTATGTGTTATATCTAGAATCATATATTTTAGTATGTAAAACTGCAGTGCTGAGTTGGAACTGTACAAACCTTGGGGCAGTCGCTATACGTCATTCGTGAAGGACCTCTCCTGGTTGTCATGTATGCATCATTGTAAACAATTGTGTCTGTTATAATTTTTATAAAATATATAGAATATTGCAATTTAAATATATTTCAGGGCCGAAATTAAAGTTTGTATTTTTTGTCACTTTATATAGTTGGTTACTTACTGAAACGTAAATGTGGTCGTTGAGAAGTNGAAATTAAAGTTTGTATTTTTTGTCACTTTATATAGTTGGTTACTTACTGAAACGTAAATGTGGTCGTTGAGAAGTGTCAAAGTTAGCAATAATCGCTGTAAGTGTCCCTCTGTTGACAACATTTATCATTCTGTTAATAGTGTTTTAAACTATAGCGACTTTGCTATATATTTTCTGAACAGATCTCTGCATTAAAAACCCAGTTTCAGCTTAAAATCCTAATGAAACAGGACACACGCGAAGCTTGTTTGTGCCATTTTCCATCGCCTTTGCAATGCTTTCTTACGGCCGGACGTAACTTTGAGCCTTTAGAACTTTTTATTAGGGAGGCCCCTTGATGTAACGCAACGGGTCGAAGAAGTGAAACGTAAATAAATAAACAATCAAACAAACAAACAAGAACAGCCCAAACCCCTCCACTGCGCTCTACTGTTCCCGCAGTAAGGTTGCCAACAGTACCGTATTGTAAGGAATTTCCCGTACCCTAGAGCTAAAATGATTGTCCCGTATGGACGAAAGACGTCGTGTAACCCGTATCTCAGCCTTTTTCAAAAATAAAGTGAGCATTAATAAACATGTGTTAGTGGTAGTAGGGGAATGGGAAGTTGGGACAGGTATCATGCATCGGATTCCGGATTGCTCGCCTGCGATGACCTCNGAAATTAAAGTTTGTATTTTTTGTCACTTTATATAGTTGGTTACTTACTGAAACGTAAATGTGGTCGTTGAGAAGTATCAAAGTTAGCAATAATCGCTGTAAGTGTCCCTCTGTTGACAACACTTATCATTCTGTTAATAGTGTTTTAAACTATAGCGACTTTGCTATATATTTTCTGAACAGATCTCTGCATTAAAAACCCAGTTTCAGCTTAAAATCATAATGAAACAGGACACACGCGAAGCTTGTTTGTGCCATTTTCCATCGCCTTTGCAATGCTTTCTTACGGCCGGACGTAACTTTGGGCCTTTAGAACTTTTTATTAGGGAGGCCCCTTGATGTAACGCAACGGGTCGAAGAAGTGAAACGTAAATAAATAAACAATCAAACAAACAAACAAGAACAGCCCAAACCCCTCCACTGCGCTCTACTGTTCCCGCAGTAAGGTTGCCAACAGTACCGTATTGTAAGGAATTTCCCGTGCCCTAGAGCTAAAATGATTGTCCCGTATGGACGAAAGACGTCGTGTAACCCGTATTTCAGCCTTTTTCAAAAATAAAGTGAGCATTAATAAACATGTGTCAGTGGTAGTAGGGGAATGGGAAGTTGGGACAGGTATCATGCATCGGATTCCGGATTGCTCGCCTGCGATGACCTCACGGGCTGCCGGCGGCCAGGGGCGGCCATGTTGTGATGGCTCCCGATCAACATATTGGATCTTGATGACCTTGAACTGTAACCTGCTCTCGTGATATTAACCCAAAATTTGTTTAAAAAATCGTAAAAACTTAAAAAAAATATTGAGGAACATCTAATGATACCCTACACCTTCGCCAACACCACCAAACCTAGCCAACACCTCTTCTACAACACCCCTCCCCTAAAAACACGAGAAAAATCGCAAAAAAAAAGTAAAATATTCTAAATAATTGAGTAACATACAACATTTACCTCACACTCATCCTACCACCTCCGTCTCACTTCATGTCAACTGTGCGCCATTGACATCGGATTTGCATAGCTCGAAGGCCGCCATCGCAGATACATCTACGTCGAAGTTGGTAGACTCAGCAACCGCAGTACAGCAACCTGTCACCTCACATCAACGAGCAGCCTCTCAGACACAGATACCCTGCACCCGAACCCATCATTTTGAGCACAATAGTCCTATACATGTGAGTCCTATTCCCAATATCTACAGAGTAATTCGAAACATTTGAAAAATTACGATAAAAATAATAACCCTTTCAGAAGTACATGCAGTGATGTATTATCAGACCGTATTGTTTACAGTTGTGCATCACAATTGCGTCTAACAAGCTTACAAAAGATGCTCACAAATGTTTCCGTCTACTTCCATACACTTGGCCGCGCGTGTTGCTCTACGTAGCTGCACACGGCTGTCTTTGATTTCTATAGATGCATGAATGATACGCGCAAGTAGTTCCTCACTTGTTTGTAGAGTCCTTTGGTAAACAATATCCTTCATCCGTATCTATACGCAATAATCTAGGCATTTATAATTTGTCGAATTACTCTGCAAATATTGGGAATAGGACCCACATTTATATGAGATATTTTGCTCCAAATGATGTGCGGTAACCCCTCGTGAATCACTTTGTATACAAATAGCTTAATATTAAAATTTTAATATTAATTTTTTATGTATAATGACGTTGTCTTAATATAAAAACCACACTCCTTGCAATAGACAACTCAAATTCTAAAAAAAAAAAAAACATGTATGGTAGTTCACACACTCGTATCGTATGTCAACATTTGCCTCACACTTCGCTTCACCTTCATGTCAGTTACAGTGGCCTAGGGGGCTGTCCAGCCAGAAAACCATAAACTCTCATGAAAATTATTTGTTCCTAAAATGGCGCCACTACCATTCGCATTAAAAAAATTCCCTGCCTTATAACTGGCATTACCATTCGAAATAATTCCACTTTTAGTCAGTAGAAGAAAAGTTTTTATTTTTTTATTTTTATGTTTGCTAAACATCGATACAATATATCGATGTTAAAAATCGGCTGAAAAACATCGATGTAAAACATCGATCTTTTTTTACCGATACATCGATGTTTCGTAAACATAGATGTCGACGTCCAACCTGTAGTAACCTTAGTGTGCGGTGTTTGCAGGTAAGCCGGAGCCGGTGGTGCGGTGGCTGGTGAACGGCGTGCTGTTCGACGACGTGTACGAGCAGAACGCCGGGGACGTGATAGAGAACCGGCTGACGGTGCAGTCGGTGGGGCGGCAGGACCTCAACACTGTGCTCAGCTGCCAGGCAGTCAACACCGTGCTCACCGAGCCCAAGGAGACAACGCTCGTGCTCGACCTGCTGCGTGAGTCGACCGTACAGTCACCTCGCTGGTCGTGCAGATCTACTGTGCTTGACTGAAGGGAGCGTCCCTCCCTCGAACAAGTTCAAACATTCCACACAGTACCGATGCCTGTACTGACGTCACATACGAGTACGTCCGGCTAAAGCCCCTGTCACGCTGTCAAATCAAGTTGGACAGTTGTGACGTCATCGAAACGTCATAAATGCCGCCATATTTATCTGAAAAAGTTGCATGGCTTCAGTTTCCATCAAACATTTAAAAATTGGACAGGTTAAAAATTTTTTTTGTAATGTTTGACGGACTCGGCCAATCAGAATCATGCACGAAAAAAATGGACGTCACGAAACTTTAAACTAACGAATAATTGATGGAAACGAAATAGGTTATGAAGATAATTAAGTTATGATGTAGTAGTGTATTAGCATGAATTCCATTTTAAGTGAAAATTGTAAATAACATTTACAACTCAGAGGCATTTAATTGCATTGTGCAAGACATATCTTTTATAAATATGATTTTCGGTACATTTCTTCCTGTAATGGACTGCACGGAAACACACCAGCAGTATCTCTCTTTAAAAATAATTTGTAAATTGTAATTGCGATTAGATCGTTGTATCAAAACAATTTGACAGTGCGGTTAATTAAAAAATACATTGAAGGTTATTTGATAAATTTTCTTGGATGGAAAAATTGGATGGACGTATTTCGTCTTCCGAATATGTTTGAAGGCGAAAATTTGACAGCGTGACAGAGGCTTAAGACTTAACAATTGCGTACCACCCCAGGTTTTCTGCAACTTGATTGTCCTACTACAGCCCCAAATCCCCCAGGTCCAGGGTTGCTCCCATCAGTCATGTACTGTAATCTCCGTGTTGCAACGATGGATGATTTTCCTGCCAACACGACTGTCATAAACGACGTGGATAGGATTTCCGTTAGAACACTATTTAACGGAAGCATGTGCTTTGAGATGTCCTTACACTTTATCTAGTCAATTTTTAGAGCAATTAAATTAAATACGAATTGGTAAAAGTATTTTGTTTATATAAGAAGGGCTTGTCTTTCGAAAATTGAGATATATGAAGAAAAAAAAGTTCATCAGTATTTACCATGTGACTTTGACTGTTGTGTAGGTGTGATGTAGGTCAATGTTGGGTACATACGCAGAATACAAATCGGTCTACCTCTTCCGTTTTATCTATAGAGTTATCTCGTACATATCATGGCTGTTCATGGTGAAGTGAGCACTTTTGAGATCAACCATTGGGAAAAAATTTCACTGCCCGTAACTACACGCAGGCTATACTATATAGACCATTAGCGGTTTCTTCACACTTTTTGAATCAAACATTTGAAAAATTACCCCGTGTATGAGGTGTTTGGTTGTTACCTATATATGCCATGCATCGCAAGCGTTTCATACTTCTGCTAACTTAAAAGTATCTTATTTTTCGTTAAATTTTACTTGTAGTTATATTTCGTCTATACATTACATGATTTCGTTTATAATTGATTGGAATGAAACCAGAGACAAAATAGGCGTGTCGCAAATGCCCAGTAACAAATACGCAATTGCGCAATTGCTTATTTATCTTCTGGCAAGTTCTGAGCTATTATTAATTAGACGTACCTTACAGATATTTCTGTAGACATTGTGACATTTAAAGAAATAATTTTCGGTAATATATTCTCTTCAGGTACGATGTGTTCTCCGCTCTTGTTCGAATCAAATTACTTCTTTTTAATCAATGGCAATTTCATCGACAGTAATAATGAATGTACCAAAAATACTCTCAATAATCAAATATTGAATTTTGCTGTCAGGTACCGGGTACGACCGTTACCAAAACAACCAACACAGATTTCTTGCAGGAACTAGATCATTCTTGCCTCTTGGACCTGTAAATTAAAATTCGAAATTCAGCGTTAAACCACTTAAACAAACATGGCTCTTTGATATAAAATAACAAGAAGAAAACATGGTTATTTTTTGTTTAATGGATCCTTTTATTTTTGTTTCCCGCGATTTGAAATTTTTTTTGTGCTATGAACGCTTAAATAACGAAAATATTTTTTTTTCCTAACGTTACTTTAAAATCACTAATTCAGTGAAAGGTGGACTCACTCAATTCTCGTGAAATTACGTTCATCCACATAAAGGTACCTTAAGTGACACGTGTAAGGAATTGTATGTCGAGTGAAATAAAAGCTGTTTAGTAACTAACTTAAAATCTTCCTTCCTTGCCTATCATTTTTTCGTAAAATCACGTAATTAGTTCCAACATTTATCCTGAGTGAGAACGTACCATAAGATCCATGGCCGACCACAAGAAGACCGGCAAAACTCCTGATTATTTATCTTTGCTGAGTAAAGTTGGGAAATCTTTCGTCAATTTCCCCTAAATTACGTTTATGTTCGACAGTTAACATCAGTCTGTTTGTCACTAGGCGTTACGGTGCTTTGAACCGGGCGACTGCAGACACCGCCATCCAGTCTCGCTGGCGATTCCTCTTGAGAATTTACCGCAGGAAACTCTCGTTTCAACTAAGCCTGTCTGGGTCGAATAAATGCTCGACGAGTTCGGCTCTCGTCTCTCGCAGAGCCGCTGCTGGGGTTACTGCAGACATCTTGCAAACTACTTTGCGACGAGAAGAGGGCAAATTGCAACGAGACCCGTTTCACATTCTTCCTTCGAAAAAAAAAATTAACACGAGATGATATTTTCTGCGATAGAGGTATTTCCGGATTCATAAAAATATCTTTAAGGTTTGACGTCGTTTATTATGCAGGAATTATTCTTTTTCGTGTCATAATTTCAGTTTGAGAGGTATTATTGGAAATGCTTGATTAAAGAAAAATTTACAATGTAAGAGTTGTTTAATACTTGTGTGTGTAATTTTCACTGTGTGTTATTTCCTGCTTGCAAAAAGGCAGGCACTTATTGAAAAAATACAAATATGTTCCTGGCTGTTTATAACTAGCAGGTAACGCACAGTTAAAATTACGGACAAAAATATTAAACAACTCGTAAAATGTAAATGTTCTATAATCGTACATTGACAGTAATCACTATGAATCCAACATTATGACGTGAAACGAAGAATTTCCGCAAAAGGGGTTAAACTGAGCCTTAGGCCACACACTGAGGTAAATGTATTAAAATTACACAGTTTTGCTCGTGTTATTGTAAAGCACTTTTTCGCATATGGCTTTCAAAAATATTATATGTAAAATACAAAAATAATAATACATTTATATATATATACGGATGGTTGTCCAACAGCTCTGCTCGTTTGAGGCAAAACTCGGGGTTCGATGAAGCACAAATATGTGGAAAGTCTTTAACTCTCAATTTCTTTTCTCGTTATAGCAGCTGTTTCTGCCCGCTTACGATCATTGACAGTTCAGACGACACAATTTTTAATTTTTTTTATTTATGTATTTCAGTGTTTTTCGTTATTGATAAGTTATTTGACAATTTTTATCTTATGTAAGTTGTTCGTTTATTCTCTTCGTAAAGAATTTGGTTTCTTACTTTAAAAGACAAGGTTCTTTCTTTTCTGTAAATTTGTCTTCACGAGAGCAAGGTCTTTGCAACGTTGGCATCAAAAGCGAAATCATTCGGCAATATGAAAGAATGAAAACATTTCTCATTGTCTAACCGTTCTCGTTGTTTTTAATTGAGTTTGTTTCTCGTTCAATTTTAATGGCTTCATAGCTATTTGCAACATGTTCCTCTTAAATTTCAATGAAAGAAATTTCTGATACCTCATTTTGCTTTATATATAAAATAATGTATGTATTTTTTAATATTTTTAGATTTATTTCGCTTGTGCCATTTTAAATAACATCAATGTAGTATACTTTGAACTGCACGCGAATGAATTCACGAATGGTGGGTGAAGTGAAAGAAGAGATTTGGGCTGTTCTTAACAACGAGTTCTTGAGAGCCGACGAAGATGAAGCGACGTGAGTATGGAGCAGCGCCGGAATGAAAGGGTGGGGGAAACGGGAGATCCCCGAGAAAACCCGACGACCAGCGGCATCGTCCGGCACGATTCCCACATGCGAAAATCCGGGAGCGAGCCGACCGAGGATTGAGCCAGGTTCACCTTGTTGGAGGGCGAGCAGGCTAACCGCTCAGCCACCGCGGCCTCCTTTACGAATCATCCTGAAGCCTACACACAAACGAGTTTAGTGGAATGCAATGATTCCCATTATGTTGGCAAAAAATTTCAAAAACAAACGTTAATTTTTTTTAAATTATAGCCCATAAAAAACGATTTAGGTATACATTCTGAAATGTAAGAGTTTCCATGAGGGGTTTTAAATTATATAAAATAGTTATTTACATATCCACTAATAGCGTTTCAATAAATTGAATAACAAGCACCTCCGTAAGTTGTTTAAAAGTTCTCTAATTCAATTCCCACTAACTTATATGCCAGACAGTTAAAATACTCCGATCTATCCTCAGGACTGTGAATGTTAATATGGGATTCACTCATTTGTCGTTTGTAATACCTGATAAATGTATTTTTAAACACTATTATTTACAAACACAAACACATAAGGAAAGCCGTATGCATTTTCAATACAGTATGTACAGAAATGTAATCTAATACACATCTTCAATGTTCCCATTAGCATACATTTGGAGCACATACGCGCCAATTATTCAACTAACTAGAAAGAGTAAATTTCAGAAACTCTCTTGCTAAGAATATCACTGTCTCCATTGCTGCAAACAGGCTATAATTCTTCCCGTGCTTAGTAAATTTTATTTTAAGGAATAAAATATGTTCTCTATATTTAATATTGTGATCATTTTTCCTACAATATGCCAAATATGTAATAGATTCATGAATATTCCTGTTTCTGTTAAGATATAATATCAGTTTGTCAGAATGGCGTGAATTACGTTNAAGATAATATCAGTTTGTCAGAATGGCTATTACGTGATTTATTTTTCATCGCGTTATTTAATGTTGAATTTGTCTTGTCGCTTTGCAAGAAGTTCAACTGTCAAAAGTAATATTTTTTATTTTCTTTTCATTCTGTTGATTTTGATTTTGGTAGTTGTGCTTTAACTACGATAGTGTGTATTTTAGTTCCAGGAAAGATTCAATCGTTTCTTATAAAAAACGCATGATTCCTAATAATTAATGATAACAGCTACACGACGGCCACTGAAATAAAAAAAAAAATTTTGCCCGAAAACCTGAACACTAAGTATTTTTTTAGGTCTGTGTACAAGTAACTCTGGTATTGTCATTAGGCATTAAAATAGTTTATCCTAACTCAGCCTTCGCAGAATCCTTGTTCCTCCTAACATCCGCAGGTTAAAAGGCAACTAACATTAGCCTGGAACCTAGGAAAACACTTGCAAATGTCTCAAAAGAATTATTCCGTAATCTAGTTACGAAATGTATAAATTTGTTTTGTAGGCTTTGAAGTCAATTATCTCAAACAAAGAAGAAGTGTAACAACATCTACTTTTTCATTTCATGATAAAGGTTGAAAACACGAATGAAATATTGAGAGTTAAAATAATATTATTTTTCTTGCGAGGAAAAACAAAATGCACGTACAGTAAATGTAAAAAAATTGCTACCTGTTACAAGATACAGAACTACAGAAAACATATACAGTAAATGAAAAATAATACGTTTTCCTTTACTGTATAAACTTCTGTTTTTGAGAATATGTGTTATTGGATAACTATTTTAAGATTTTATTTTTAAGTATCAGAACTTTAATGAAGTCATACGTAATTATGCCAACAGTTTGTAACTCTTCCATGTTGGTCAGTATAAATTAATCAATTTATAAACTCATAATATTGCACGCAAAGAGCCGCTAAATAAATATGCTATATTTAAAATAAATTATCCTAAATATTGTTTCTATTTTTGGTAACCATTTTATTGAGCAAAGAAATTTTATTCCACCGCTAGGTGAGTAACCGTTGAGAAGGCCTACAAGTATACGGTGTTAATTAGCTTTATGGTTCTAGGTATCTTTTCTTTAATTTAGTATTCCGTAGACTACAGCAAAATAAAGTGTAAGCTGCAATTTAACCTAGTAGGTTAGACCAGTAAGATATAAATTTCACAGAGTTTGCGCTACTCATTCTCTGCATTTGTCTGTAATATAAAACAACTTCTTTTTCAGGTTCGTTTTAAGCCAGAACTGATTAAGCTGGCAAAATTACTTCCCCTTTAACGTTATGAGCACTGCTCCCGGTGTGCCTACAGCTAAACTGCAATATCCTTTTCCTCCCCTCGCCTCTTCGTTAAAAATCCTATTATAAATTAATCAGTTGTGTGAACAAGCCTGGTCGTACAAAACTCGATACATATTTCACAGCTC
>NQII01008401.1:0-72372 GCA_002778355.1 Clitarchus hookeri | reverse complement strand
CGAGAGAGCGTTCAAGCTGGTCCCAGATGTGCTAAATGATAGTTCAGGTTGTTTCAAATATTAAGAAATAGTGTCAATACCTCAAAGAACGTGTTTCGAGATGACCTCGGTATTTTAAGCCAAATTAACTTTCTTATGTCAGCATTCGTCCGGCAGCTGTAATGCGTTAGCTTAAGAAGATTAAATTTGAACTGGGCGCTGAGTTGTGGTTATTTCCAAATTTCTTTGGTACAACAAGTAATTTGCATGCATATGGTCATGTGTAGTGTGTTTACAGGGTCGGAATAAATTTGGTTTCTCATTGATTCAAATCGGTACAGTATTTGCCATTTAAGGCTAACATAACCTCATTCACCATACACGTAGTTGGAACATTATTTATGTTATGGCAAGATTCTGTTAGGAATGCTCTGTCAAAATGTATAAAATAGAGATGACCACCTTAGTAACATGCCGGTGCCTGAAATCGCGCCCTGCATATATACAAACGACTTCATGCGTTAAAACAATGACGGCGCGAAACTTAACTCCTGGCATAGGAGCCCTGTGGCGTACGTCGATATGCGAGTCGTGCAGATTCTCGCCTCTCTGGGGCCAGGGATGAATACGACAATCATCAGTGCCCAGGCAGAAGCGTGACAATGCGATGTTGTACCTACACTTACTTCCGACGCTTCGGTGTACTGCTGTACTCATGCCGCAGGATAGTGCGGAGTCAAGCATAGTCGGCTTAAAGGACGCTATGACTGTCGCTGGCCCTCGTTAAATTGCTGGAGGTTGGTCCTCTGGGTCACTGCGCAGTTGTGGCGTATTCCTCACATTTGTCCAAATCTGTGATTATGCTGCAGTGGGGTCAGATGTGGCACCTCATTGTAAATGCCTGTCCTCAAGTTCTGTAGTTTGTCTTACCGACCTAGAAAAATGGGTATCGTAATATACAGCCTTTGTATGTCCACACCATAATCCAATGCTATACGCATCTCATGGAATGACCCCCATGAGAAGCTATTCTTCGAACTTCCCAACCAGCCTCGGGTACTCCCAACCTACAACCTCTTTTAAGTGCATCCAACTCTTAGGCCAACCTCTCTTAACATCTCGGTATACTGCAATGTTTGATCTACTCTATAACATCGGTAACTGTACCCTCGCTGCAGGGTTATTTTATATCACCTGTGCGACAGCTTACATTAACTATGTCATGTGTTTTGGCGATGCAACGCAGAAGTCAAATAATTATTTGTTAACTCGTGACAACAAAGTCGCTTAAATTCTCCATTGTTTTACGGGCGTTTCATTGTTTCTGAACATCACTGTATTTTATATGGAAGTAAGCTATGTGAACATGATGAGCGACACGAGAAGAAGACAAAATAATATATGCTCGTACCTGGCACAGAACAGTAACGTTACTGAGTTGGCGCACAAGAACAAGATCCAACTGACGACGTATGGAATTGCAGTTAAGTATGACGTCATCTTGCGCCCGAGACGGTCGTGCGCATACATGTAGGCCGGGATGAACACAACCCGGGACAGCGTGATGACGGAAATTATCCACGACGCCTCAGCATCCGATATGGGTGGGATGCCGATTGGAGAGTCTTCCGACTGTAGGAGTGGCAGCATGGGCGCCACCCATCCATGGGCGGTACCCGTTGCTAAAGATATGATGTTAACTGAAACATAAGAATGGTTGGGTCAGTCTTTAGACATCCGGTTATCAACGCTTGGATCGCATGTCCAGTCTATGATACTTGTGTGCGATAATTTTTTGTTTAGTGGGTGTAATTAAGAAATATGGCTGAGGATGGAGCCATGGTATCTGGGGTTTTATTGGCGTTCTGCCGTTTTCTTTTTCGCTGCTCCACCCTCGTCTCATAAGTCACCTTATCACTTCTTCGGACCGGCTTTAACGACAGGTTTTCCCTCGGGTTGGGCAATGATTCCACTTGACACCAACCTCTTATCCATGTTGACACTGTCTGAAAGAGGGAAAATATAAGTGCGAGTTGACGTTTTTATTTGATTTTGTTTATCGTCGAAGTTGATAGACATTAAGGTACGAACATTTTGAGGCGGGGAGACAAACACTTTACTGTTCTTGGATACCATGTCGATGGCATAGTATTATCACTCTGCCAGTTTAAATATACTATGACCATTGCCAAACACACGTCAAAAATTATAACAGAAAAACCAAACCGCGAACAAATAACAGCAGTCATTGAAGCATCGGCAAAGGTAATAAGATGTCTGATAAAATTTGGAAAAGATTAAACAAAAATTAGGTACAACAGAGATCTGCAATAACTAATGAAAATTGAGAATGAGCGAAATCATTGTCAATTTAATTAAAAGATTTAAAAATATAAAGTTATGTTGAACACAAGTTGGTGTTCAGAGTAAAAAATATTAAACTACAAAAAAAATCGAGAATAAACTAAGAAACTTTAAAAAAGAAAAGAAGGTAAATAAATGTATACAGGTGCATTAATGAACTAGTTTGGAAGATAAATAATCAAGAGAGGCCACAACACAAAACTTCGCGACTTCTCGAGTTCGGGAATCTATCTCATTTTTCAGTTGGATTGTTATTTTATACAACTTTTTTAAATTTTTGTCTACGTCCTATCTACCTATTGTAGTCGATTTCGATTAATTTTTTTAACAAAGATCCATATACATGATGTTTCTTATAGAAAACTTTGTGTTTAATTAACGAGAATATTTTACACGACCGACTAGATGTGCTTATTTTGGTAGTTTTTTTCTGTTGAGACTTTTGTAGATTTCGTAAGATTTCTTTTCTCTTTTATAAATATTTCAATCACTGCTAGAATCAATTTTGCTAGCTTTTTAGCCATTTTTCCCTTATGAGACATATTTCCTGTATGTGTGTGTGTGTGTGTGTGTGTGTGAACTGGTGTAGACTATAATTCGAGGATCTTTGGTTGTTTTTCCAACGATGTGTCGAGGATATTTGACAATCCAAGGACTTTCTGCGGGGCCTCGGAACGTAATACCATTTAAATAGTGTTCTACGTCATATTTACAAGCGTTTAGTGCTATTGTAGTCTAAATTTACAGAGCTTTTGTCTTGTAATGGAAAAAGTACGCCTGTAGTTCTAGCACACTCCCACCAGGCAGCACTAGTGTCGCAATTTACACACACGGTGCGGTGCATGTCGGAAATCTACATTCAGTTCCAATACGCTTTCACAAACCACTTTAACCAATCAGAAAGCCGTATTTCAAATTTTAAATACACTTCCCTTACCAGGGAAAAGCTAAAAGTAGGAATCTCTACTTAAGTGTTTGTGCTACAGGATACGAAGTTACCACACCGCTACGCTTACATCTCCGAAGTCAGTGAATATCTATAAAGCGCATAATTACGCTTATTATTTAAAATTTATAAGTGCTACTTCAGTTATGTTTATCAAAGTTAGTGATTCATCGGGAGATATAATTTCTTTTAAATTTGGAACATTTAAGCAAATTACCGTTTTCAGAAAAGCACTAAGAAAATTACAAGATTTTTGTTATTAGTAATAAGACATATTTTTCATACTTCCATGAAACGTATTTCATGGACTTCAATGAAATTAAAATGTGGCAAAGATTCTTTTTACTCTTGGTATAATCTTGTTTGGTAATCACGTAATTAGAATAGTTTACGTGCTTCTCACAGAAACAATTTACAACATAAAACAAAATTAAAAAGGAAGAAGTTGCACTTTTTTTTTGCTTTTTCGTTAAAGCGATTTTATTGAACAGTGATTCCCTACATTTAACGAACTTTTCATGTGGTCTGTAACTAGAGCTTGGAGCTAAAAGTGTCTTTGACACCGGGGTCATCAGAGGCGGATGAGTGGTGATAAGGGGACAGCGGAGCCGCAAACGGTACTTAGGTAAACTAAACTGGAGTCCCCGCGACCCTACGGTCAAGGACAACGTTCTCCCCGCATTCCCACATTCGAAAATCAGAAAAGAGTTCTGCCATGAATCGAACCAGACCCGCCTTGCTGACAGACCAACAAACTTATCTCTCAGGCACCGAGGTCCTCGTTACGAAGAATTTGTCCTTGAAACAATGCACGAGTGCATTCTGACAACCATCATGGCCTTCACTGGTTAGTTAGTTATGCATTTCCGCGCGTCCGTCATTAACTGGAATAACGTCTGAGTTTCATTTGTGCTAACAAAAACTGTATAAACCTCTGTCAACAACTACAGTGACCACCCAAATATTGAAAGAAACATCGACATGTATATATCCATCATATACCTTCTACATAGGACCACTTTTCACGTTTTCAAAGTGCAGTGGTATTAAACTTAAAGTAGCAGTTGAGCAATGTATATACAAAATTTATGTTGTTAAATGGCTCAGTAATAAATAACATATGTGTATATATACTTATTTCTACTTTTACTCCGCAAAATTTATGCTAGTTATTTAGCTCTGCAAACCTTCCGTAAGGAATTCCCTTTACTGCGGTACCCTAAATAATGTATTACATTGTTAAACTGTACATAAATTAATTGCGCTTCTAAATAAAGTTACGTTTAATTGGTCTTAAAGCTTTTGATAATACTAAAAAAACTACAGATTAGCCCCAAGACACGTTTTTAAAGACGAGATATGATATCTACTTCACTGTTTTTGCAATCTTGTTCGGAATTTAAAAATAACTTGGCAGTGTTCTAAGTTGTTTCGATTTCACTTTTTCTAAGTAGTATATTGCGTTTTGTAATATTATATTTGGAGCACTGGGACTTCCAACTGATCACTATGGAACACGACATCTCCGATATTATATAAATATAAAGACATAGTTCTTAACCATAAACACATGAGTTTGATAGGTGAACATAATATTTCATACACAGGGTAAGAATACCATTTCATACTTGACATCAGCAGAATAAAATAAATAAGACATGAATTTTTCACCAAACATTTCTTGTGCAATGAGAAAAAATAAATAATGAATAGTTTTTTCCTGCGAAATTCTTTGTAAAATAGTTATAGATCTTTACTTAATAACTTTTAGATCCCAGTAAACTTCAACTGCATGTGTTTTGTTAGCAAAAATTAAATGTTCATGATCTGGTCGTTTATGAAAGTTAATTTCTAAGCATTAAAATAAGGAAACATGAACTACAAAAAATATGTATCAGAGACTTTGTTGACAAAACTGTTTCCCTTCTACTGTAACAGACAATTGCAACTGAAACGTGACCTGAAATTATTATCGAATAACTAACAGAGCTTTATACGCTTCTTCACTTCCGTGCAATTTTCAATCGGATACGTTTAGGTCTCAGCAAACTGACAAATTCCGTATAAGTACTAAAAGGAAATATTCTTTTAACAACTATTCATAAAGTACTTTTATTATAAGGTACAGCTAAAATTTTATTATTATTTTACAAAACCCTTTAATCTGTTCATATAAAATCTCTTTTTATTTGAAAACATTCATTTCTGAGTTTTTTTCAACTCCCAATTAATGATTTTTTTACGCAAATAAACCGATTCGCTTCGAGCCAATTAATTATAAACTCTAATCAGTGTCAATTCAATAGTTCTAATTTTCATGTAAATCTGTTAGGCTATAAGTAATAATACAAATGCTAAATATGTAAAATGACAAAAATAATTTTAAGGAAGCATTTGTATGGATATTTAGGACTAATTATTTTATTTTGCATTTTATTCTTGTACTGAACTCTGGTTTTCCAACATATTTTGGACTGTTTATTTAGTCAAAAGAAAAATTTGATGTCACACTAGTCATGCGAGTATTTTTTTCTTTTCACTCTTTTAAGAACTCTTGTAAAAACTTTTAGAATATATTTCAATTCGTTTAATTCGGTATTCGTAAATGGGCCAGTTTTTACTAACTTGAACGTTACAAATATAATTAATCGAATATGTCAGGATTTGTGAGCAAGCGTATTTCACCATTTAAATACTTTGGAGTATTTTGTTTTCCCTGTTGTAATTTTGCAATTCATTGTATATACAGATTAATAAATTCTGAAATAACTCACTGCCCTTGGTTCGTCAATCTAATTAAATGTTATATAAAAATGATAATTGTAGAGTGTTTGCAATATTCATCATCAAACGATATACTACAAATGACAGGTTTTCTTATTAGATATTCATTGTGGTCTTTTTGCAAATTAAAATGTGCTGAACTTGGGTGTGCCTTAGTAATAATAAAAGTAAATATTGTGTATTTTCTTGGCACGTGTATACACAAAAGACAAAGAGACAACGGGACAAGCCAGATTATCGTATATTGTGGGCTCTGAACATCCTGGGTGCCTATGTGGTGACTGAAAAGAACAATAGGAAGAATAGTAATGTAATCACTAAGCAGAGTTAGAAAAATCTAGAAGTATATATACTCTGCAATCAGTTTTTATGTTATCCATCATGTGGCAATCTACGAAATTTCAAACAAATACAAAGTGGGGGATTGGTATGAAACTCGCGAATTCACAAATATGCGAGCTATATTTTGTTATTTGATTAATACCGAAGAGTATTTTTAACGAAGTGAGCGGATAGTATCAGGATTACATATTATTAGCGGTGTAGTAATTTTCTGCACTCTCAAATTACATATTTGATATTAAATGTGTGTGGCAAAGACCACAATAGATTAATGCACGAAAAAATAACGGTAAGTAAGGTGTCCACGTGCTCGCTGGGTTTATAAGCAGCTGTCGCCCGGCGGTGGCGTGGCGAACGCCCTATCAAACAGCGAGCTCGGCGATGCGCTAAGCATTGCAGTGTGTGTGTTCACAAACAGACAAACATTTATACGTTTTATGTCACGTGTGTACTGCAGTTTATATTAACCTTCNGTTTTATGTCACGTGTGTACTGCAGTTTATATTAACCTTCTGCCACAAGATAAAAGAAAACGTGTACAACGATAATGTCGCTCACGCCTTCTTTTATCAGCGGCTACACACTTTCAAACCTATCAACGAGCGGACACTTAAACAAAGAGGGGGTGGGAAAAAACTGATGGATTTGGAAAACTACACTATTGCCAAATTGCAGAGAACATGAATGGCAAAAAAATAACAGTTAACGTTCATAACTTCTTTATTGTGTGATGAAGTTGTATTCTATACTTTCAGAAATTTTTTTGTACACCATATTTGTATACTTATCAATGGGTTTATTACGGGTTACAGATACGGTGATACTAGGGAGCCATTACTATTCAGTTACATTTGTTGGCCAAAGAAAGTGCAATTTCATACAACTGCACACTTACAAGAACGAAGTGGACAATTGTTATAGTCTATTCACTGTTTATTCGCAATTTTGAAACAAACATTTGAAAAATCACCCTATGTATTATGAGTTCGGTTATTTCCTGAATGTGTCATATTTCACAGGTGTTTTATATTTCTGTAATGATAAAAGTTTCCTATTTTTTGTTAATTTGAACTTTTCTTTACGTTTAATATTTAAAATAAATTTTTTAATTTATAATTAGTGTTAATAACCACAGGTGAAAATAGGTGTGTTGGTAATACTTAGTGGGACAGAGTTATTATGGAAAGTATAGTCAGGTCACGACTGGAAGAGACTTTCTTGAAGCCCTGCTAAAGATTTACTTTCAAGCCCATTTCGTATCCTTCCGCCAATGGTAAACAAACATTGCCATGTGACTGCCATGTGGCAGTTACATGACAATGTTTACATGCAATGTTTATATTCCACTGTGTGTAGATGTGTTCGTACATGCACGTACCCATTATGAAAGTCATGTAATGTATATGTTATTAATGGATATTCCAAAAGCGTAAAGTTTTTAACCTTAAGAATTTCACACAAAAGAATATGCAATGCCAGCGAAAAAACATTTCATTCTATAAACTCAAAATGCAAGTATTTTGATGAATCGATAGTTGTCGTCTATTTACAATCGATTGTTAGTGACTATCGATAAATTCCCGTACATCGAAGGCAAGATCATCAGTATTGATCGGAATTGCTACAGACATTAAAATGGCGTGGTGGTTGAGTCGGACGTTTCGCGCAATTGTAAAACGTTATTTAAAAATGGTTGTGACGGTTTTCGACAGTACGGCAGAGTTTGCGAGTGAAGGATTCTACGTCTTCGACAATGTGAAAACAATTCTTATGTGCAAATACTGCAACGTTAGAATAAAGTGGCAAAGGAAAGACACGTGCACGAAACACATAAAAACAAAAGAAATTAGAACTGAAAGTGAGCACAAATTAAAATCATACGTTATTAAAAACCAAATAATAAAGAGCGGATATTAGTAAAACAAGACAAATAAATGAATTATTATAGGTTAAACGAGATAATCGCACAAATTCTCTGGCACGTGTGTCAACAACACAAGGACTACGAAGGTTAGTAAACAAATGGCCGCGTTACTTTAACCTTGAGCGTAATCTTGTGACTATGCAAGAAACGATGAAATCTAAATGTGTTAGCATCACGTCATTAATAATTGGCATAATAAGATACAATTCTTTTCGACACCCATTTGTAAGCGATAAATTAAAAATTACGTTAAAACTTTATAACTATTTCCTCTGTTTGTGCTGGCAAGCTAACGGCATAATTGTATCCGCGCTCGCAACTGTTTGTAATGTTATATGCATGGTGCTAACGGCTAGGCTGTTTTTTCAAAGGTTGATTTTCAAAAGTTTCTTCCAGTCGTGAACCGACTATAGTATTAAAGTGAGTGCTCACGAATGCTGAACGCTGTCCCTTCCGGACGGTTTTCTGAACTCGATTCAATTCTTTTGCATGAGGCGGAGGAATATCCTGAAAGCAAAAGTTCAGCAGAGCTTGAGAAAAATGGGAAAAAGCCGTGAATGGACTTTAATACCGCGGACTGGCAGCACGCACTCTGATACTGTGCGCTTGGCGACATGCAGCAGGCAAGTGGCGCGTGGAGCGAGGGAATTTAAAAGTACTTGGGGATTACAAAAATCATTTTTCAAGTATGTACTTAATTTCCCAAAATTCAGTTTATCTAAACCACCTGTAGGAAGACCGCGAATAACGCGGGCCGAATAGATATGAATTCATGTGTGTCTTTGTACTCTGAAGAGACAAAAAAACTGGTACACCTGCCTAATATCGTGTAAGGCCCACTCGAGCGCGCAGAATAGCCGCAAGACGACGTGGCATGGACTTGACTAATGTCTGAAGGTATGCAGGAAGCAGTTCACATTATTAATTCTGCAGGGCAGTCCACAAATCCAATCTGCGCCAATTTGAGAAAGGGTTGCATGTCTGTCACGTTTAGTGATTCTCGTCAGTCGTCGTTTGTCCCGTTCTTTCCGAAATTTTTCCGGCTTCAGCGATATCGAAGATGTGATGTTTTACCGTGATGTCTTACCGGATTCCCGATATTCACGGTACACTCGCGAAATGGTCGTACGCGAACATCCAAATGTTAGCGCTACCTCGGAGATGCTATGTCAAATCTCTCGTGTGCCGACTATAACACCATGTTAAAACTCACTTATGTCTTGATAACCTGCCATTGCAACAGCAGTAACCGATCTAGCAGCCCACTACATCGCGTTACTCTGATTGGTTCCATACCTCTATTATTTGCATACGCACGCCTATACAAGTTTTTTTGCTCTTCAGTGTATTATATTTGACAGCACCATGTATTTCTACATCATCAATAAATTTGGTTTTATTAAAAATATAATTTACATGCGTAGTATTTTTTAAATAATAGGAGTTATAGAAGATAATATAGAGACTTACCAAACGATATCTGCTGATATTACCAGGAAAGGGTGAGTGTTCATCAACAAATTTTGATAGCAGTTCTTTGTTTCCACCAAGACATCCATGCAACTATTGTGACAAGACGTTCACATACGCATATAACGCAAGGGGACGTGATGAAGTACTTGTGAGGAGCACCATTCGTATGACATATCGATATGATACGTGTCGAAGAATTCATGCACGTGATGACAATTTAAAGACATTTTAAATTTTGTAAGCCTCAAAAATTGCTCTCAATCTGGCACTAATCGCATATTCGATATTACACCTGACGCATCATCATCTTCACCATAATCATCATCTGATTGTACAATACGGTCAAAGCCATATTTTAATGGCTTTTTCCTTAAGCAATCTGTACTCAGGAGGTTTCACGAAGATTCTGTTGCACTGAATATGACAATTATAGCGTCAGATATTTGCTCTTTCTTGTCAAGTATGAGACCTATTTTAATAAACCAATTTATCGATGAGGTAGAAAAACATGGTGCTGTCAAATATAATACACTGAAGAGTAAAAAAACTGGTAAAGGCGCGCGTATGCAAATAACAGAGGTATGGAACCAATCAGAGTAACGCGATGCTGTCGGCAGCTAGATCGGTTACTGCTGCTACAATGGCAGGTTATCAAGATTTAAGTGAGTTTAAACGTGGTGTTATAGTCGGCACACGAGAGATGGGACATAGCATCTCCGAGGTAGCGATAACATTTGGATGTTCGCGTACGACCATTTCACGAGTGTGCCGTGAATATCGGGAATCCGGTAAAACATCACATCTTCGACATCGCTGCGGCCGGAAAAAGATCGTGAAAGAACGGGACAAACGACGACTGACGAGAATCATTAAACGTGACAGACGTGCAACCCTTTCTCAAATTGGCGCAGATTGGATTTGTGGACTGCCCTGCATGATTCATGGTGTGAATTGCCTTCTGCATACCTTCAGACATTAGTCGAGTCCATGCCACGTCATCTTGCGGCACTTCTGCGTGCTCAGCGGCCCTACACGATTTTAAATAAGTTTTTTTTGGCTCTTCAGTGTATATAGTTCGACTGCAGCTATACAAAAGCAGAGCCCTACAATGGTGAATATTATACCAGAGATTCAAGTCCTTGTCTGTAGCTGTGTGTCATTCAACTGCAATGGAAAGCGCTGTTGTTGATAGCTTACACAAGTTATGTCAAGAGGTAGAATAAATTATTTCCAAGGTTTCTTGTTGGACCCTGGTTTCAGTAAATAATATAGAGCTGAGAGCAAGCGGGTACTATCCACAAGGGAAATAGTCACATACAGATTTCACTCTACGCCACTACAGAGAGAATTACAACATAGATTCGTCTTCGACTGGCAGAACGCTGGTATAAATTACTGCTGCCGCAGTAACACACACAGTTGTTAAACTGACATGTAAGGCACAGGGACTGCGTGAAGGTAGCAGTGAGAAGACAGCAGTGCGGAGCCAGTAGTGAGGTGTCAGCAGTGAGGTGATTCCTGTGTTACGAATTTAGTGACTTTATCTTAAACGGTTCGGAAATTATATCCAATTATGCTTATGCATTGGCTTAAGGCTTACTAGAGGCGTGTGAGCAGTGCGACTCTGGGCCAGCGTGCGTGGGCAGGCCTTCGTCCGTGTCACGCAGGTGGAATGATAGAGCATGAGACTCGTGTCGCCAGGATGCCACGGGAAAGGAGACCAGGAGGAATATGAGATAACCAAAGTTACGTGACAAGACAATGAACTCGATCATTCTTCAGGCAAGATGGATGGTGCTCGCATGGAATGATAGAGCGTGCTTGTAAATGACTGCACATTGCGGTGGACTACTGCACATTTTCAACCGTGTTAATCCGCATTGAGCAAAATCCAGCCGGATTGTGCAAGACATTTTTTGTGAAAAATATTGTCGGTTTTGAGGGAAATTCGGGAAATTTTGAGACTAATTTTAACTACTTAACATGTCCACAAAATTACATCAAAGGGACAAAGCACGGTTTTCTTGCGCACACAGTGTTATAATATTTGGCATAAGAAAATATCTTACTAGGTATTACAATCACGCCTATTTTTTTCCCTTCGTTTATTCACAAAAATTAAAAATTAAATATTTTAATTTATATATTTTAAAAATATACCATCTTCAATTGTATAAAAAATAAGATATGTTTATGTTAATAGAAGTATAAAGCGCTTGTGACAAAATATATATTTGGGAAACACACATGGCGTGCATTGGGTAATTTTCCCACGGTTTGATTCAAAGCGTGTGACGATACGACGAATAGACTACTAGAGCTGACGTGTGTGTCAAACAAAAGGCTAACTACAGTTCAGTGTTGTGGTTTGTTTCACGTCAGATAAAGTCGCGAGGCAATTTGTATAATTAGTGGATATTGAAAGCAGAAGAGTTATCCTCACCCAGTATAGCAGCCAGGTATTGCCGCCACCTCCAGCCAACCTTCCTGCCGATAGCGGCCAGTTCCTTCGACGGCGTCATGGCAGTCTGTCGACTGGAGCCCGTCATCTTTTCGCGTTTATTGGAGTCAGTGCGGAGCGGAATAAACCACTTGGCGCCGCAAACATCTTCTATTTGCAGTCGCGAGGTCGCATCTTGTTTACTGAACCGTTTCACGGTGACAGGGTCTTGTCACGCATCGTGTTACGTAATCGAAGAGCGGTTGATAAATATTGCCTGTCGTAGTCATTTGGGAGAGTCTATGAACTTGCGACAGTACCTCCCGTGAAAGGCGGTTGGGGATTATACACTAAATGCCAGGCTCTAAGCAGCTGGGCGTGTGCTATTACAGTGCAATCGTGGTAACCGATAACTCTTCTGAAACTCTACTAAAGTTCTGTCTTTGTACGGCACACTAACGGCTCTTTACGGCAACTGAGCGCTTTTGAAAGTCCTGCTTAAGACATACTTGTATGCAAGTTGTGTATTCTTGCGCCATATGTTGCATTGATATTGAAGCGAAAGGGCTTAGAGCGGGGGACCGAATGAAGGTAAAGGTCAACAACTCTTTATGCAGCTATCGTTAATTTTCCAAATAATAAAAATAATAAATCCCCAGGGGGTGTTAGCAAACTACCCATAGAAATAAAAGCTTATATGTTTGTTTCGTGGTTCAATTTAAAAAAAATTCAAAGAAATGAATAATAATCCAACTTGTTTACAACTCCGAAAACGTCTTTGTATAACAAAGTTCTTGACATACGATGTAATTAAACAGAGGGAAGATAGTCACGGCCAAAGATTCAACAAAAAATTTAACTCAAAGTATATTCGAGGAGCTGCCTTGCAGTCCCGAATAGGTTTTAACCATTGACTAGAGATTAATTTATACTGGCACACAGTTTCAATTTTACAAAACACGGAATCCAAACACAATTATTTAAACAGGTGCACGAACGAGTAAGGGACACGAAATTAATAAAACATGTGACTTGTAACTATTGGTTGTGCTGGCCCCAGAACGTTTTCCAATTAACACTAAATACATAACAGAAAAGTAGAGGTTGCTTACTTATCGACATCTTAATAGACATATCTCCACCTGCAGCCTTCAAAAACTCGTCGTCTCGCCATCATCTTCTCGTTTGAAGAGATTCTTGATGAAGAGCGAAGAAAAATAAGTTCCCTCACACATGTCGTGGGGATATAAATAGCTTTCTCAATGTTCTCCCCCAACATTCTACTTCAGGTTGTTCGAAGTAAAGCTGAAACGAATATCGCACAACTCACAGTAGTGATAAATAAAACTCGCTCATCGTCTATTTTCGAGCGCACGTGAACATCGCACGTGTACAAATACATCACTCGGCGCAAATATCACAAATCATCCCTGACACGCTCAACCCGCGGTGAAGACTACCAGCGGATATTAGCAAAGCCGGCTGGGTTCGCAACAAGACAAGCATATTGTTTCGAAAATTGCGGCCAGCTGCTGAACTAAAGAGCGCATTCTCTTCCCGTGTCTTCAGATCCCGACAAAGGAACTACCTGGAATTAACGCTTCACCAGCCAAGTCCAACTTTGTGCATCCGAATAAAACCCACATATAAATCTGAAGCCTCAAAAAATTGGCAGTAACAATATTACAATGAGCCTTATCGCCCTATCCACGCGTGTTTAAGCAAAACTGAGAAACGCTTAGAAAAGTAAATGTTTTTCAAGCAAATTTGCTTATTCTGACACTATACGCCTTAAAAGTTACATAAATAAAACGAAATCACTTCACAATTTACAAATATTCACCAACCATTTTAAATTCAACATTAAGATATGGAACCACTTTCACCTCCGTCGATACCAACTTTGCTGTGAGTATACTAGTCACAGTAGCCTTTACATATATGCAGGTAGTGGTAGTGAAATTTCATAAATGTTGATTTCAAAAGTGCTCAGTTAACCTTGAACAGCATATACAAAGTCTTACGTCACGCGTTAACGAAGTCTGGAAAAAGACATTTCGGATATACTTTTCATCATAATAATGAGATGTTCAACGAACGCTTCATTACTTAAGACTTAAACATGACTGTAGAAGCGTTTACTTTTTGAAGAAAATATAAAAACTCGACTTAATAATATTTTATGTAATAAATTTGTCTTGCAAATGTTTGCCAACATACCAGTTTTGGCTCAGTTCTTAATTCCAGTTGACAATGAAATAAATATTGTAATTTGTACATAAAATATGAACTTTAGAAGATGTACGTTTATGTTAATGGAGATTTAAACTCATTTGATATATGGTTTATTTAGGAAACAGCTCAACATATAATACACTATGTGATTTTTATTTTCTCCCCTCCCCATCCAAAAAAACCCGCCTAGTAAATGTGAAGATGGTTTGAAAAGACAATTTGTCCTTCTTGATAACAGTTGGTGAAATTAACACTTTAATGAGCCATTGTTTGAACGCGTATTTTGCTCCTTCACATAATTTTAGCGTAATATCCTACTCTCCAATAAAATTTATAGTGCGAGAGTGATGCAAAATTATGTCAAAATATTTGTTTAGAGCATTTGCAAGAATCGCCATCAATAAATTCCTTTCCTTGTTTTTCTATACCAGCATCCAGTAACCTGCGGATTTCACTTAATATGTTCGGAACTAAATGCGGTTGGGTGAAAATGTTATGAAGGCATTCTAAATGTGACGTCAGCATCTCGCAGCCAAATAAATAAGGCATCTGTCGCGACAAAGCTCGGTGAGATGTAGGCATTTTGCAAGTATATCAGCAAACGATGTAATTGGTAAAATGTGTGATCTATCAGGTAATGGAAGAGGATGGTCATCAGCCTTCGTGCTCAAGGTGGCTTTTTTTTCCAAGCATCGTACATTTTAAACTGTTCGCGTGATTTTTAGTTAAAGCGTAGCGTAATTGGACAAACGGTGCCCTTGCAAATATACGGCGTGCAAATTACGAAGCACCTAAACCATTCGGTGGTAGACATGAAGTAAACTGAAAAGGTATATGAAGGACCAAAAATGTGATACAGTCAAGGAAATTACAGTCCTAAAGAAACCAAACTTAGCCGGAAACTGATTCGGTTTGTGCCACAGTACCGGAAATAAAACTCTTCTGATTTTCAATGGGTTTCCTTCTCCGATGAGTGACATTTTCTGCTTTAACGAATGAATGGATGTTGGGGTGTCGAGACGAAACACCCTGCAACTATAGTTCGAAGAACACAAACGGCGACATTTTTATGATCTTGGAAATGTTTCCTTGGAATTGTGTGAGGGTCCGCTCTGTTGGCGAGACAAAGTTTCCAACTTACGAGCAGGCACACCTTTAAGGCCCCCTCCCCCAAGCTGCGCATGCATTATGCATGCCCTCCTCTGGATCGAAACTTTAGGCACCTAACTTAAACATTTTGCTCGTTTATTTTTCATGCTAGTGCGACACAAGACTAATCTGCATGCTGCCAAAAAAAATAGGGAACATTGGATAACCCAGGGGCGAAGATTTATGTAAGCAACGTCAGCAATATATATTAATTAATAAGAGATTGTTTGCAGTGTATCGACGCATCTCGATGGATGAAATCAATTTGGGTGTCCATTTACTATCATCCTGGCAATCTGTACTTCTAGTTGTTATGACACCGGTCCACTTACTAACCTGGATGCCACTATCTGTCTATAGGTTTATCTATCCTTACGTGTAAACCCATGTATGTTGACTGTCTTCCCTGGGATGGATGTAATATTCCAGCAGGAAATTTCAACGTGGCTTACGGCCACAAATATTCGAGAGTGATTGGAGAAACATGACCAAAACATTCAGGCGCTTCCTTGGCCTTCTTGTTTCTGAGGCTTCCAGCCAATCTAACCGGTTTAGAACCACTTTTATCAGAACGTTTGCATTATTAGTTCTCCAACGTGCCCCCTTCGGCACCTGTCAGATCTACCACAGTTATCTAGGAACCAGATGCCCTTGTTGACCGTCGTCGGACTGGATGATTACGAAGCCGTCTAGCTAACGTCCGTTCTGCACAAGGTGGTTATTTCGTATTTTAGTGGATTATCACAATAATAAGACGCATTTTAAATTATCCATCTACTCTTAAATGTAGGTGGGTCATTAAAAACTTCATTATACCATGTAGATCTCCGAAAGCTAATGCGAAAGTGCAAATAAATGAGATCTTTACGAAATATGTATTGCAAACTGTAAAAGCAAACACATATTATATAAAAGTGACGAAAAAGTCGAGCTGTTTCTTCAGCCTTAGAATTGCACATTTCATTGCGTTTTGGGGAAAGCACTTTCAAAAGTATTTGGTCTGAACAAAAAAAAATTATTCTAACAAAAATGTATGACTTTAGGATTTCCTATTGCTTTGACTTAACAAAAATGTTACGGCTTGTTAAAACTGAAATTGAGATGACAGTTTCTGCAAAACCTATCCCATTACAACTTAACCGAAGGTTTCCTGGGTCACTGAAGATGTTTTATTAATGGCATTAAATAAAGAGTGCAGTAATGTACAGCGACATTGTAAAAAACCGTGAGCCAATAAGAGTATTTTAATAATGGAGTGGACGGATCATGTGCTAACAAGTCACAGAGAAAATATTTCTGTCATAAAGCAATAATCAATGAACAAACGCAACTGCTTTTAGTATACAGAGGATTTTGATATCTAGCGTAGTGTAATGCGAATGTTGCATATTTCCAGTAATAAATCGAGTTATGATAAACACATAGTTTGTCTTTCAATAAACATTTTATAAAGGTTTTTTATGGGCATTTCAGCAACTGCAGTAAAATTAAAAAGTTCTTAAAGTTAACAAATTGACTGTATTAGGAAAAATACGAGAAACATAAACATAAGTATTGTATTAATCAGTAAAGGCTGTTCACAGTAAACTCAGCACTTTTTAATGCCCTGCTGAAGATGTACTCGTATGCGCTTTGTGTACTCTTCCACCATATGAAAAATAAAATTGTCTGATCACTTTGTACATGCGTCGCTCAATTGAAGCTGTAAAGTTATTTGAAAAGCAAATGTTTTACAAATTCACTAATTCCTACTATTATATGTATTAAAAAAAAAACATAAAGAAAAACAAACTTTTTGAACATTCGCAAGTGTTTACGTGACATTTTTAATTCAACGTTAATACGTGTAACTACTTTCCCGCCGTCGTTACCAACTTTACAGAGCGAATGCCAGATCGTGCGCGCGGTGAGATATATGCAGTCAAAAACAGTAAAGTTTTCAAATGTTTATTTCGAAAGTTCTCTTTCTACTGTGTCGACAGTCTATAGTATATTTTTGTCTGAGATGTAGGCAGCAAGTGGCTTTAACGAGTAATGTGGACTGCTTGCTTGCCAGGCGTGAGGGCAAGTCGAATAACTCTTAGCACTCTAATGAGGCTTCTCTAGGCATTGATTTTCTGGCATAATTTATTTATTATAACTTAACAGATCACTCCTAGGCATTATTCGCAATGGAGCAAAAATCGTGCACATTAACTCAAACATGCACTTGCTACATTTAATTCTGAAGCTGATGAACATAGGAAGAACCATAAATACCCTGCGGCTGCGAAGACTGACTTCTAAGATGAGGGGAAAACTAGGAAAATAGGAAGTATGTTGGTACTTGTGCTGACGATGTCGTGATGTTGACGATTGACGACAATACTAGCCAGCCGTACCAAAATAACGAATATAATTAAAATCTTACTAATATGGATAAAAAAGTTTGAAATATAGTGAAAAGGAACTACAATAAGTAAAAAAAAAATAAAAATGAAAATAAATGTATTCAAAAGAAAGAAGAGTTATGAACAATGCAAACATGCAAAATAAAACTATGCAGTAAAAACCACCGAAACCGAGTTTAAAACATAGAATGAAAGTAAAATCTAAGAACATTGAGTGTAACAAAACAAATATGAGTGAAAAACATTTTAAGCAACTTTCTATAAATATCCAAATCGCATCTCCTAGCTCAAACTTAAGCCTACGGTGAGAATAAAATGCAGGAGACGGAGAAATAGAAGTAACAGAATTGGAAGTAGCAACAAGCTTATTAATAGCAAACGTCTTCCAACATATAATTACTCTTGAATCTATTCGACTAAGATAATCAACACTAGTCACTGTACTGTTGTGAGGATGCCTGAAAAAGCAAAACTCCAAAATCCCAGATCCATTGTGTGCAGTCATTCCCTGCAGAGTAAATCTGTACATGAAACACAGAAGAATGAAGCTCTCTTCTGCTGTCGTATCTTGCTTTACGGATATACATCCGCTGATTATTTAACATTGAGCTTATGGGTAATCGCTGAGCTTCCGTCGCTGCAGCGCCTATACTTACTGAGCGCTGCCGCGGAGTTTTGTTAGTAGTAGAAAAGCGTTTTTATGGAGCAGTGCGTTTTTAAAGTGTTGTCATATTTCATTAGTTTTCACACAGCCATGAGCGAGCACGTTGTCATGAGAAGAGATATATTTCAAGACCTGTTTTCCGGAATATTGGTTCTTTTGATCCCGAAGTTGCTAAAGATGATTCTAATTTCGCAAAGCAAGTCACGACAGCAGATAAGAGCTTCATTCTTCTGAGTTTCAGGTACAGTTTCGCTTTGCAGGGAATGACTGCACACAATGGATCTGGGATTTTGGAGGTTTGCTTTTTCAGGCATTCTCACAACAGTACAGTGATTAGTGTTTGCTACTAATGAGCTTGTTGCTACTTCCAATTCTGTTATTTCCATTTCTCCTTCTCCTGTATTTTATTCTCGTCTTAGGCTAAAGTTTGAGCTAGGAGATGTGGCGCTGGGCGTGCGTGCTAGTGTCACCCTTATTGCTCCCTCGTTTCTGCGTATCAAAGGCGCAGGAACAGCTTCAGCTACATGGGAGCCCTAAGAGGTTGTATCACTCTTCATATACAGAAATAATTCGTTTTAGTGTCATACAAGAAGAGGCAGGGTCATTAAAAATATGTCTCATTATAGCAGCTTTAAATTTCATGTTTATGTGTAAATGTTTGTACATGATTGTTGATACATGTTCCCTGGTTGTCGTTAATAGATAAAAATGAATTAATCTAAAAAAAAATTTATTTACTTAATTTTTTCATTAATATTTGACACTAGTTCGTATAATATGTCTGCATGGATGGGTAAAGTAATTATCTGAGCTTCGATTGTCGCATTTTTTCAATATATCCTCCGAAATTTTAATCATGCTGGTGACACGAGCTCTGTGACGCACAGTCGAGAGTTGTGTGACAATGACGCGTGACAAGGGTGACAACTGCTTTGTCACAGTGGCGATAAAATAGCTCGCAGTATTCCCCGGTTCCCAGTTCAGTATATAGTCACAGAAAAACCATCTGTACAGAGTTGAAATGAGGGTATGGTCTCTTTGTTCTCAGCGTACCCAGTTAGTGCCAAATGAAATACCCGGCGCTATATTTGTATTGCGTGCTGTAATATCGTGTAAACATTATTCTGATAAAATATTTTTTTTCCTCTAAACTCAATTTAGTTGCATTGCGCGTCTCAACTACTGGTGAAATGTCGTTGCACAGCTTTGTTAAGGAAAAAACTGACAAGTAAGATAAAACTAATTTCGCATACTTTCAGCTTATTTCGTTTCAGGATATGTATTTATATCCTGTGTCATCCAGTCAGATATAAGTGGAGTGTGTTTTCCCTCGTTCAATTAAATGATATGTGTAATGTGGTTTATAGTCCAATATCTACAGTTCTTCGCTTCCAGCTTCTTTACAGTTATAAAATTAACTGTCCTAAAAGTCACCAAGTGGCATATTTGCTGCTACATGTGTTATATATCATACTCACGTACGTGGTGTCACGAGATATCGAAAAAAATATAATTAATCCGTTGCAGTAAGTGCCAAATTTTGTTATTGGAAAAGGGCGGGATCTTACTGCCGAACCTTGGGTATTTAACTAACATCTGTGTTTGTGAGACATTATTTCATCGCAGTCATCGTCGTTTTGTTTAACCGTGAGTAGAAATTTCAACCACCGTATAAAGTTTCTGAATTAGTTGGTTCATGTTCATAAATACTGTTCCGCGATCGTATTTTCATTTTCCACTTGTATACCTTTGAAGGTCTATGTGGAAGTATGTACATGAAAATAAATATTTAATATTAACATGCGACGAATGTTTTATATTACATCGTAATGAAATAATCAAAGACTTTTAATTGGTAACAATAAGTATTTGATGCTCGAAAAACTCATACACACCTTACACGAAAAAAAAAAAAATATATATAATATTACATAATTATATAAATATTTTTAATATAAATAATGGTAATTGGATATATATCTCGAAGTCATTTTAAGTGTCAGAGGAAATCATCAAGTTTCAACTATGAAAGTTTGAAAAGAAAATGATTGACTTAAGGTAAAGCAATGTGTGAACGTAAATCGGTAATATAATGCAACTTTAATCCAAAAATCAAATACGTAACACATTAATAATCAAGTTATTTACCTACTAGCTACCTACTGTTAACGAGCAAAGTTTGGTTCACGTTAGTCCAACGGTTCAGGATATATATCACAAAACATTTCAGAAGGGTTTCACATATGCAAGAAGTGACCTGTCTGCTTGCAAAATCCTATATTGGTTCAGATTCTCTCAGGATTTTACTGGAGTATCAAGTGATATATAATGTTACAAATGTTTGATGTTTATTTGAGGAATGATAGAGTTATATACGACTTCATTAGTATATACTCATGTAAACATAGAACCATGAAAATATATTGAACATTAACTGATCATCTTATAAACTAAACGCTCCGAGGAATATAGGCCGAATACGCACATTAAAATATCGCTTTCCTTTACTCAAATGTAGAACTCCGCAACACACCAAATTACATTCACAGTGACAAGATGAGGAGTTGAAATTAAAAACTTAAGCCTGTAACACACTGATTACCAAAATGTGAAAAGTGGTGCAGAGCTTGCGGTCATTAACTCTTTCTAGTATGTCTAAAGTGAGTTCGTCAAAAAGTAATAGTAATAATAAAACAGCAATTTATAAAGTGGCTGTGACAGGTAGCTGATTATAATTGATAATGTTAAGTTATACCTTCTAATACAATTTTGTTTCTAAGTTTTTTAAGTCTAAGCCTTTTGACAAGTCACAAACCTCGGATATAGGGCTATAATTTTCAAATCACAAACCGCATACTGTACAAACTGAAAACGTTCAACTTGCACGTTCAACATAGTACAAAGAACTATGAAAGTTCTTTGTCTTTCAGAGTCAGTGCACTCGCCACTTCAGGGGGAGCGTGACCATCCAATGTCTTTATCACAAAGTGAAACTATGTTTTGCTCACTGGCCATTAATTCACTTCAAAATACAGGGTTTTCTGGCATTTCTGTTGGTTTTCTTTGTTGAAATAAAACTGCTGCTTATCGCTTAATTCAGGACCAATTTTTGGAGATTTTCAGAGATAGCGCTTTTAAATATACGTGGTACAAATCACTAGAATTAGCAACCTTACTACATACACATGTAATCCTGTACACACAGCTGTCAAAAAAGTTTTTAGGAAAGAAGGAATTCAATTATTAACAGTTTTAAAATGATATCCTTTAGAGCAGTTACCTTGTGTCTCTCTTAGTTAAACTTCTAGTTTTGTAGAAAAGCCACTTCCACTACAAGTAATAATGAGGAAAATAATCTCTCCAATACAAATGAGGCAATTTATAGGTACACCTAAAAATCTCCAAGGAGCAAAAGTTGTGTGGATATGAATGATCGCTGTAAGGTAAGAGAACACCACCAGTAGCCAATCTGCAGAAGCTCAGAACATATAATCGTGAGTAAGCAATGGTATTCTGACAGAGATGTTCGACATTATAAAAAGCGGAAAACCGAACACACGTGGTTAAACAAAATGTTTAGAAGCATCATTTACAATAGTTTGTAGGAGATTCTTGCAGATACCACAAATGTTTTGCCCTCTTTGGCCACTGACATGACCAGTGGATTTAATTTGTTGACAATAACAATTATATAGGTGTCTAAAGTAAAAAAAATAAGTTCTTTTATATTAAAACAAGTTTAAAAAATGTACTTATGAACCTCTAGTTGGGCCATATTACTTACAAACCTGTAAGAGTGTGTATATATTAAGTGCAATATTAATTGCCTTAATTTCACAAATTGGTGTTGTGTGCAGAAATATAAAGAATAGGGCTTCGAAAATATGTCAATTTGAACTCCTTATTGTGGAAACATTTAATGAGATAATTTGATGAAACATCTGACATTTTTCTAGGAACAGTGTACATCAGAGTTTTTTTCAAAGACTAAATATAGTCAGTTTAAGGTAAGTAATGTTTTAAGGATGCGCGGGAAATAGATTATTGCTAAACTGGTTAACTTAATTACTGTTCACAGATATTTGTAAGGTAGTCTTGAAAAACTAAGAAATGACCAAACTGCCAACTTTGCGTTCTTTTTGCAAAATATATTTTGCTCCGCAAAATATTTACAAGTTTTACTTCCGAAGAAGTGTCTCAATAGCAATGCATGACCAGCAAAATACTTGCTCAAAAACTGCTCCTTGAATTGCTCTTTCTTGGGTTTCCTATACTGACTGCTACTGCAAACTGTGAATTTCCATTACTCTATTAAGAATGTATTTAAATCCCACGGCGTCTTCAACACTGGATAACCATTTCTGCCGTTCGCAGGTTGGAGAGGTCAAAAAGCCTCTTTGGTGGACTTGTTAAGCGAGACGGTTCGACCTCGCACGACAGAGCGGATGTAATGGTCGCTCCTCAGCTGCTCGGCGACGTCTTCGACGCTCCTGTCCTTCGTCTCCGGCATGACGAGGAATACGCAGGCTGAGCCGACGAAGCACACCCCGGAGTAGAGCCAGAAGGTGCCGTGCTGGCCCAGCGCACGGACCAGCGGCGCGAAGCTCAAGGACGAGACGAATGCGACGAGCGCCCCGTACATCGTGCAGGCGGCCTGCACCTCGCCTTTGGCGTGGGCGCTCACCATCTCTGTGGCGATGGTGAAGGTGAGCGGTCCCAGGGCCAGCGACATGCCCAGGATGTACAGAGACAAGCAGACCAGAGGGNTGGCGTGGGCGCTCACCATCTCTGTGGCGATGGTGAAGGTGAGCGGTCCCAGGGCCAGCGACATGCCCAGGATGTACAGAGACAAGCAGACCAGAGGGATCCAACCCAAGCGCTCCGTGTCCCACCCGGAGTTCTTCAGGTACATGAACGTGCCCAGAGCTGCCAGACAGACGCCGATGAAGATATCAGAGTACAGCAGCAGTGGCCTCCTGCCGGCCTTCTCGATGACCACGGCGGACAGCAGCGTGCCGACGATCATCATCCCCCCGATGATGATCGTCGACATGCTTGGAGACAATGTCGAGCCGGACTCCTGGAAGATGGTCACGGTAAAAGTTGAGATCACCGTTACGCCGCTCATTTGCTTGTTAGTCAGCAAGCCCATGGTGATTAGCAGAGCACGCATGGTGGCCTTGTCATACATGCCATCACATGAAATCTGAAACAAATTAAATGAGTGCTACAATAGAACGCAAATCTTGGGAGTGAGACTTTAAATAATGTGTACTTTTCAGATGATAATACCTTTTTATTTCTTTTCCGCAAGACATCTTGCGCCCTTATCCTAAGACGCTGTAGTTCTGACTCGCAGTCTTGGTCATTTCTGAACCACCTAAGAGAATTTTTAGCATCTTCTGCCTTTCCCTCGGCCATGAGGAACAAGGGAGACTCGGGCAGCCAAAAGAAGGTTCCAATGAATACTACGGGGACCAGAAGACAAGAAATGTGGTAAAGCGAGTACGATGTATAGCTTCCCATTGCATAGGAGAATGTTGCACCCACGTTCATCGACACTCCAAAAAAGCCAGCCAGTCGTCCTTTGATATCGTCTTCGGCGAAATCGCTGGTGAAGGTTGGGACCAGAAGAACAATACCTCCACTGGCAAGTCCGATTATGATCCTGAAAATTGTAACAACGATTACGATTATTTCGCACTGCAATCTGTAGTTGGTTTGTATGTTTATCGGTACTCTTATATTTTCATTTCAGGGATATCATGCACGAAATCCTTATTGATATATGGTGTTTCGTTTAACTGAGTGTAGAGGTTTAAAAAAGCTAGTTGTTTTAAGGTACTAACATGTATGTCATGTTAGGCGGAAGGAATAAAGTTGGCACAATGATAAACCCAATCAACAGTTTTTACAAAAATGCCTTGGAAACATCCTTCAAGACGGGATGTTTAGAGGCTCAGCGGGTTTGGAATAGCATGTAATCTGGTACCATTGAAACAAGATTTTTGGTAAGAACAGATTGGTTCCTACGTCTCCCGATAACATGCAAAACACATAGTAATGCCTTTCTTCCCAACACATAAGAAGAAATCTATGCAAGTCGTGGATCACATCATCTCTACTTCCTCAAACAAAATCCAGAATTATGTATTTTCATTTCCAATATTTTTACTTTCCGTCATTGTGTATTAATAATGTTCAAACTTATAGCCAATTTAATATATGGCCTATTTTGTCTTGTCTTTCACTACCGGGGTTGATCTCGTATGGACTTGCTTTTCGATTTAATTGCAATTACTGCACTTCCTGTTTTCTTATTATTATATTTCACACAAATATATGAGTAAAGACAAATATCTACTGGCTTATCAATATATTAAAATAAAAACATTGTACCTCTCACGTACTTGTTGTCTCTAACGAGACCTGTCCTACTTAATGATGGCTTCAGTGAATAATTATTGCTCCTTAAAGCAGATGCTACATAAATACACAAACACTTCGGTTATGGTTGTGGCAGAGTTCATGTGCCGGTCCGATTTCGGGGAAATTTCTTTATTTTGATTAAATTAGTCCATGTTAAATATCAATGTCTTACCTCTCATTACATGTGTTTCTTGATTATGTGTCTAATAAGACCATATATTAAGCATTTCAGTCGTTTTTGTGTCTTAGTTTAATTAGTTTATGGTTTATAAAACTTTACTGTTCTTAATGAACTTTTTTTTTTTAGGTTTTCACATAGATAATTATTTCAGAAAAAAAAATCGTGAGATATTTTTGTTGTAAGGCTGTAATTGTTTAACTTAATTTATGAAATTTGTTTTCATAATCTTAATAAGCATAACAAAGGATCTCATGGGAGTATAAACCCACCGTCTCTTGTGGTCATATATTTTCTTGTTCTGAAAATATGTTTTTCAGAATATGCCTCTTTCAAGTAAACTTTAACTTGTGTGCCTAATTCCCGTTTGTGGTTAAAACATAATAAATACCATGAAAAACACACACATATATATACACACTCTCTGAATTCCAAAAATTATGTTCCTCTTTTTTAAAGTTATTTTTATCTCAAATTCATATTTTACAATTTCTTAAAACGTTTGGCAAATTAAAGTATTTATTTAACTCTAACTGGCAGTGTAGATGAAAGTCATTAAATTTAACACCAATTACTCTCACCTCACACAGGTGGTTTGTTATAAAACCCATAACTCTTATCGAAAGTATTTACTTATTAATAGTTGTAAGTTTTCGTTGGGCCGGTTTTTTTTATAATTCTATTGACATATTCGTTAACTTCGCGTTAAACATTTGCCAACTTCAGTGTGTACTGCATTTAACTAGGTCATCACAAAAAAAAACACATAATGTCACTATCTAAATATAAGATTATTTGAAGTTTACTATATATTATAATTAATAATGTTTCTTTCAGAAGCAATATTTTATTATTTTTGTTATTATTTGGTTTTTAATCTTTTAGTAAAATCGAAGTTAATAGCAGTGGAATTATGTTAGTTGGAAAAACCCGTAACTTGCTATCATACCTAGCAGCGAAGATGAGAGCGACAGAGTTTGCGTACAGCAACAAAACCCAGCTAAGAATACTTGCAGCTCCAATAACGTAACCGGTGATCTTGCGACCGTACCGATCGATGGCGTACATAAACACAGGAGTAGTGAAGATACGGGTTAAGTTGATGATAGACGCCAGCCATGATGCAGCGACTTCTGTGATTGGCGGAATCCCAAGAGACGAGTTTTCTAATTGAAGGAGTGGAATAATAGGTGCATTCCAGCCATACGCCGTGCCTGATATGAAACCTGCTATATTAACTGAAACAGGAGCAGCAAAGTGTTAACGATATTGAACTATTTATTACAAGAAGTTGATTTAAGAATGCACAACTTTATCATTTTATTGCTAAAAATAATTCCACATCTCTTCAAAAACAGTAAAAATATATTATTAAAGCAATTCATTATTATGCACAAATATACAGAGTGTTCGCTCTAAGTAGTGCTTGTAATCTATTATCTACAAATGAGATTACTTATTTTAGTAAAGCATAAGTCTAATAATTCTAATAAAAACTAAATGTTTCTTTAGTTAAATAAGTAAGTGTAAAGTACACGTACAGATACACAAAAAATGTTTACTGATAATTTTAGTGTATGTTAATGTTATCATTGTACAGAACTTTGAATAAAATCAAAGATTCAAGCCCGCGTTTTTTAATTTTACATTTAGAGTATGGTAGCGCATTTCAGTAGCATTCCAGCAGAAAATATGTAAAGTGTCCGACTATTGGCCGGAAATGCAACAGTTGGCGTGCGTAATGCCAACCGTGACCGGCTCTCAGACAATATACATTTTTGCGGAATTCGTTCGAATGCAATGTTAGACGTGGCCTTTTCAAATCATTTATGTATTAGCTTCTGCATTCATGTTCAGCACTTTTACCTTTTGGGAAAGATTGTATTTGATTTCGCATTGTGGGATAAGTGGTGTACGTTGAAGTTGTGGTGTGGATATTCTGGAAGTCCCCCCACTTTCTCTCTTGCATTTCATCCTTCTCTGTGTGTATGACACTTCATCCACACGGACACTTAAGTCCTAGTTATTAAGGCTCCCGTCTACCTGGAGCTGTTCTCAGCGATAAGGGCGACACTGCCACGCGCATCAAGTGCGCCATCGTCGCTAAGTGCAAGGCTCTGAACTGGCGTGCAGTGTTTGCGTCACTCTGCGGGTGCCCTGAAGTCGTTTCGTATTCTTCTGATGCGTATATTTCGAGANTGTTTGCGTCACTCTGCGGGTGCCCTGAAGTCGTTTCGTATTCTTCTGATGCGTATATTTCGAGACATATGTTGGCAATATGGCTTGACATCTCGACGGCGGAGGCATTAGGCACGTAACAGCACTTTTTTTTACATTTTATAGTGTCAGAAAATAATTGCCATTTGGATTATCCAATATGTTGCATTATATGCATATGCTTTATGCAGTATGAATATATTCGTCACGTACGCCACTGTTGTATTAAAGGCTCCATATGAGATGTGATTCAAAATTATTTTTACTAATCTGAATTGTTTTGAACAAATGAAATGCCACAATCTTTATATATTTTGACGTGACAACGTCTTAAATTAGGTTGCGGCTGGGGGTCACTTATGAAAAAGTGTAACGCTCGGTAACGTTACGATGAGTCACCGAACGAGAGAGAGGCCCGCCGAATGCCTTGCGTCTCTCTCCCACTCAACTATGATCGGTCTGCCGCGCGCGCAGCACTACGTTGTCACGTAAAATCTTCGCCCGTAAAACCGACTTTACAGGCAACCATTTTTTATTTAGCTAAGTTTTGCGTATACTAGTGTACTGCGTTATTTTTTGACGTGACAACGTCTTAAATTAGGTTGCGGCTGGGGGTCACTTATGAAAAAGTGTAACGCTCGGTAACGTTACGATGAGTCACCGAGGAGGGGTAATCAAGGGAGGGAAATGAGGGGAGGAAACAGGAGGGGAGCCGAGCCGGCCAAGGAGAAAGCCACCTTGCATGGAAGCAATTCCAAAGACGAACGACGCGGTGGAGCTAGCGTCGCAGTTTTACAATTAATAAATGTAATTAGACGAACCACAAGGAAATTAATAACGCGCTTGATAAATAAAGACGCTCTCGCATTACTAAAAAAATATGTTTAATGAATATTCGTTGCAGTATCGTCAGCTGTGTCTGTAGTGAAAATGTGGAGTGCTTAGATTCGTCATTTACAACAACTACAACAATAAAGGTAAATAATTGTACACTGATATTTCATTATCGTAAACTATGATTGATTGATTAATTGTTAGATTGACACAAAAGTTGAGAAACTGAGTTTATAGGTTATGTCATACTATTGATAAATGTTGATAGTGTTAAGTAAATTATTAGTTTAAAATTAATTAATTAATTAATTTTTTTTGACGTGACAACGTCTTAAATTAGGTTGCGGCTGGGGGTCACTTATGAAAAAGTGTAACGCTCGGTAACGTTACGATGTAAGGCTTGAAGTTTCAGAAGAAACAACAGGAACCACAGCCAAAGTTAAATGTCGACCTCACGTGCAAAGCAAGCCAAATACTTTGTCTACAAACTGGGTACCAGTTAAGACGTTGTCACGTTCAACTATCGTCAGTAAACCGACTTTACAGACAACCAATTTTTTTATTTGACATTTATGTTTTGGATTCGATGTTCCAGTGAGACTTTTAATCTTAAATGCACTTTTATTTTTATACTAAAGTGACATAAGATACATCCAATATTGTTTGTTTTACATGCCATGAAATTAAAAAAGTTTCGGACATTTGTGTTGTTTATTTAAGAAGGCTACGTCCGCGTCGCATGAAAGTTCCGAGACCGTGAACGTCGACGGAACATTAGAACTGCCGGCGGAGCTGGAGAACTTTCTCATCAGCCGCGACGCAGAGGCGCGCATGTGCCGCGACCCCGTCTTTTAATTACGTTTTGTGGAAAAATCTTGGATTGCCTGAACATAATGAACATATCAAGTCTTCGTGGTAGCCTGACCACGCTCGCAATATATTACAGGCGAGCTAAATGCATTCTAGTTTGTCTTTTTTCTGGGAAACACCCCATCAGTGCTCTGTACATAAATTCAACTTCAATTGACCTAAACGTTTTTGAAGAGAATGTGGTTTTTGTAATGGTTGTGAATGTTCTCACCCATGTCCACTCCTTGGTAAGTTGTTTCGTGGAATGGACTGAGCTAAGGAACATCAAAATTTTGGTTGATCTTTGAACTAATTTCTTTTTGTGTGACAAACTTTTAAGTGAATTTATATTAAAGAATAAATTTTAATAATTCGGCTCAGAAAATATTCAGTTTTTCAATTTCTTTAAATTTTGAATCTTTAATGATTTTTAATTTTATGATACATTTTAATGTAATTTTTGCTCACAATGTTGAATGTTTCTTTATTTGTCAATTTAACAGATATATGTATAATTTGAAATGTGAATTTATTAATTTTTATAAACAGGAAGCTCAACGTGTCAGTTTATTTAATTGAAGGGTCTTTTCTGTGTTGTATATCAGGTTTGCTGAGCAATTGAAATATAACAATTTGTGTCTGTTGTTTGAGTAAATTCACGGTCTATGTCACTAGTTGGCTGACAAAAGCGTCTATTAAAGAGAAATATATAATTTTGTTCGCCTTCTGTCACAGATGTGTAACCACGCGAAATTTTTCTGCTGGTAAACATGCGTTCCAAGCTAATTTATTAGAAACACGTTTGCAACGCGTTTCCTCTAGGTTTCCTAAGGCGAAGTAAGTCAGCAATTGTGTAGTGGCGCGCGATTATATATATTATTTTCATAGACGCCACCGCAACTTGAACTCGCAATATTTCAGTCGTCTGTGCTCGAGAGGTAGCCACTCCTCACCCACAGCAGCTGCCGCATACTGCCTCCAGCGACGTGCAGTCCTGCCACCAGATCCTCCGGGTCCTGCCGCACATCCTGCACCGCCCTTGCACGCCATGCTACGTCTACGCGCATGCTGGAACTACCATGTCGCCAGGAGCCGCGGCGGGTAGAACAATAGATGTAGCGACGCCAAGGCCTCGGTCTTAGTAAGCCCGGAGGCTTAGGCAACTGCCAAGGAGAGAACATCAGGCCACTCGGTTGCACATGTTTACCANCGGTCTTAGTAAGCCCGGAGGCTTAGGCAACTGCCAAGGAGAGAACATCAGGCCACTCGGTTGCACATGTTTACCATCAGCGGCGCAATACATCGAAGGACGACGTTGCACACTCTCGTAGCGAGGTATCTGCGTTTGTCACACATTAAACTGGCATTCGGCAAGACTCAGGTTCGATTCCTGGGTCAGCCAACCTTACCTCGGTGTCTCCGTCACACAGAGACTAAATAGCGTGGCGGTTCCTTTTATGTGGACGTACCCAAACTCTGATTGGCTGCGCGAGGCTCTGGAAACAGACTTTGTCTCCGACTGACTACCGCTCGCTGTGAATGGTTTCCTATTGGTAGAGACGTGCAAAATCCACGTTATTATTTAAGAACAGACTGCACTGCAGGTTTCTGTGCGGTTCACCGACTTCAGACATTGGCCTTAATGTGTCGGGCACNCACCGACTTCAGACATTGGCCTTAATGTGTCGGGCACGCCTCGGAGAACTATTGAGCCAGTAATATTAGTTCACCGGCGGAGTGGCAATATGTCTTGAGGAGATCGAGCAGGTAGGTGACGTTGATTGAAGAGCAGCGGCCAATGAAATCACGAACCTTGCTCACTTATGTATACTGCTGTAGATTCTATCCTGCCACCAAAACATAACACTAATTTTTCACGTTTCTACCTATTGGCCGTGCGGGCAGCTGGCGAGTACCTCACCTGGCGCTGATTGGCCAACGACGTCGCAACATTTTGCTAGCCAGTTATGCCATTTTTGCGGGGTGTGTAGCTGAATTTCTTGGTATAGGCAGCTCTGTCTTCTCCGTATTTATAACTGCTCTGTGTCCCTGACTAACCGAAATCACTACATTTGAATCTCTAGATGTTTTCTTATTGCAGGTCAAGTCCACTGCCATCATAGTTCCTTACTGTCAAAGGCATTTCAAACGATAAGTGTTTACTGAATTCAATTACGTACTTAAATTCTATTTATTGAAATAAAAAATGTCTTTATTTTCCTTTTAATAAATTGAATTCAATAAGCTTACAAGTCTTCACATGAAAACTTATCACAAACATTTTAATGAAATTAGTTAAGCAAAACAGAAATATAAATGTTTATACTTATCTAAGAACCATGCACAACACGAAAATAATGGATTAAGCCACCACAATGTGAATTTATATAATTGTATAATTTCTTTTATAAAAATTACTTTCCATATTATGTAAAAACTTTAAATGTGTCCACACAATTCTTTTATTATTAGATTTCTTCCGTTAATATTGTCAGAGAAGCTGTTAAATTTGATTAAGTTTTGGATTCAAGAAAATAAAGAACATGTTCTAAATTAAAATCTTGAAGAACAACTAGGCATCCAAAAAATTGAAAGACGAAATGACCGCAATTATGACGTTTGTATGAAGTCTTAGAGCATTCAATAAATTGAATTCACGTTACTTGAACAAAGGTAAGAACAGTGTTTCTCAAAATAAATTTTTTAATATTCCGTTACACTACTTCTTTACTAAGTTTTAACGCTAGTTATAAGTATATACTGAAGTGAATCTTTCTAAAAGTACAGGTTCTAGTAAAAAGTTCTCGTACTTGTTCAAACAAGTGAATTCTACCGTTCGTTTGGCAATTCCTGAACAAACTCCAGGCACATGCGTAGAACACAAAAACCGAACTACATCACCTTCAGTCTATGAATGACACCGCTGTTAATTTGTTTCCATACTGTTATTTGACACTTTTCCTTGCAATATGCTTTTAGTTATTACCTTACATGATCCTAAATTCATGAGGTCACTTAGGCTTTCTTAAGATATAATCGCAGCTACATACACGAAAACAATACGGAAATGTGCAGAGTGTATTCACAGTAAACACTGATCAAATGACTTGATCATTTTATTGTAACCAATGATTTTATTTTAAATGAAGCAACATTATTCCGTAGAGAAACCGGCATACAATTAAGCACATAATTTTTTTTAGATACGCTTTTGAAGATATTAAAATATTTAAAAAAAACTATCAACTAACAGAATTTCAAGATTTAGCATATATAACCTAATCCATGAATGTGGTTAACTAGACAAAACCAAGAGAACAAAAAAATATTTCAAAATCATTTCTAAAATTACTTAATTACGCTCGAAAATTCTGAAAAACATCACTTGAAATGGAATGTGGACATATGATAGTTGCAAGCCCTTATCCTTATGAAGTTAAACGACATAACGTACAAAGAATATAATAACATCCTCTCGCGTTATTAAGCTTTGCATTTGCCTTAAAGATATAATACGTGCCCACAGAGTATCGGCTAATATATATATATATATATATTTGTGTGTGTGTGTATGTTTGAATCGAGTGGTTTTTCAATATATATTAATGACATTACAAAAGCGAAGCTCGAAGTAATGATTGATGCTAATTCTAAAATATGCCTACTTATACACTTCATATATGTATACAACAGCTGTATTAACAAAAATGTTTTTAGCTTTTTAGAGACTATTAAAAGCTTAATTGATTTTAAATATGTGTGAATATTTAAAATTAAATACATACGAAGTATTTAAATGGATGAAAAGAAAAGTGTTTTTTTTCGTGAAGCCCTTGGTTTTGAACTTGAAAACGTGCGATGATAAAATGCGTGCTTGTATCGCTCTCTCAAGGCAGTTGACGTCAGGGTCGTATGTCACAGTCACGCATTTGTCAACTGTGCGTTAAGCCCAGAGCACACGCGGTAATTTCAACTCTGGTTGGCGGGACGAGAAGGAGAAAGAAGTTACATGGGAGGGGGGAGAAGTTGGACCAGAGGCTGTTACACTGGCATTTGTCACTCCAAGTTTGTCTTCTGCTGGGGCGGTGTGCGAAGACGGGAGTCCCTTCAGGCGAGGAAAGGACCTTCGCCAAGGACCTTCGCGAAGGACCTTCACCAAGGACAGTGGAGATGGCGAGTGGAGGCGGTAAAGCAGGAGGCCGTCGACGGTGGCAGGAGTACTTGGCGGCGACTGTGGGTAAGAGACTAAAAGGGAATCCATGGTTAACATTTTTAAACTCCTCAAGGTCACGTTTTATCATGGCGAAGCATTGCGACTGGCCCTCCAGAAACATTCGCACGTATTCCCAGGAAGCTGAATTTCCCTCGTTAATTATATCTCTAACAGGAGAATATTATTATAATATATCAGCAGTTTCTTCACAATAGCCCGTTGGAAATCTTAGACAATTCAAAGCAAGTTATGCTACGACTTGCACAATTATCGTACGAAATACCATTATTGTGGTTTATAGTACCAGAATTATGTTACCCGAGAAATGGGTTGAAGCCACTTTTTATCATAATTATGTACAAATTATGAAATTACTCCAAGTATGATGTATTTGATTGTTTTCTTATAATGTAATGAATCACAAGCGTTTTTAACTTGTGTTCCCATAAAATAATACAAAAGTATAATATTTTTTGTTTTAAAAAAATGTTATTTATATTTTATTTATGAATAGTAATATTTTATTTATAATCAATATCAATAAAACAGAGATATAATAGTTAGTGTTGGTAATGGCAAGTAAAAAATATTTCTTATGCAAAATATTATTACACTCAGTGCGCATGAATGCGGTGCGTTGCCCCTTCAGTGTAATTTTCGAACCTAGATTAAACTTTGTTAGAACTTAAGCAGGGCTTCAGATGATTTGGAAGTAACCTTGAATGGACGATACATGTGACGTAAGTCAGTGGGTTAGTCTGCAGACGCCACTTCGTAATTGTCTCCTTTCCTTTGCGGAAACTGCGCAGGAAAGGACTTAATTTGTATTATTAACAATTTTCCACAATTTTTATTTTTAATTTATTTCCTGAAAAAAAGCCGAATTCCCAGAATGTTTATTGGCTGAAATAGTTGTATACATGAACACTGATTCTATGGAAAATATTTTAAGTGAATCATTCCCTCAAACTTGGAATAAAATAATTTTCGTAATAAGATCCATTAAATATTTTGTATTATATTTTATGGGACCGTATGATACAGGCCATTGCGTTATACAGTAATTGCTACTGCTCGGCTTTCTGTAGATTATATTATTTCCGTAATCGCCTGCGAGGAGAAAATAACTTAATTCATTCCAGTAGTTAATAGGTAAAGATTGACAAAGTCTGTGAAGCCGTCACAACTTGGTGAAGCTCGAGAACCTATTATTGCTGCTATTTCATTAAACAAAGTGATATGTAGCTCGTGAAGGAACATGTATAAATGTAGCAGGGTGGAGACCGATACGCCGTAAGTTTTCCAGGACCCAGGGAGGAGACAGACAGGAAGTGTCGCTCCTACGCCCTCGCTGAGCGATCACCAGTGGATGTAAGGACAAAGCAGTTGATAAAACTCGCTGAATCGTATTACTGTATTTAAAAGTCAAAGTCTTGTTTCTGCTTGCTTTAGACTGCTGTTATTTGAGCACTTCCTATAATTGTTATTTACGGTAGCATCTACCTCCGTTCGGTTATATCCTGCATGGGAAAAATGCAGTTGAAAGCAAAAGTTTCGCTTAGAATATCGCGCCGTCTTTTTGCTAGTCATAATTTTAACTTACACAGATGTTTCCAAAGGATATGCAGTTTTATTTTTATTATAACTCAAACTCGTTGTTTCAATAAAATGTAGCAGACTATCAGTTAAATGTAATATGCAATTTTCTGTAATTTGACATACATTTCCCCTCATGAACGAGAGTATTTTCACATTATATTTGTTGAATCACAATAACATTTGATATACTTTCTGAAAATCTGGTATTCCGATTATTATAAAGTTGCTTGGTCATTCATTTGCTTATTTATTCCTGATTTAAAAGCCATTAATTAATATTAATACCATTTTCTCTCCAAAATTAGGTATTCCAATTGTTATGAATTCAGTAGGAATCAAACAAATTGTTCGGGATGAAAATTAAGGAAATATTTTTATAATTTGGCATGTGTCATTTAGGGGTATCCAAAAATATATATATTTTTTTTATATACAGCAAGTACCAATACAAGCGGATGTAATTTGTTTAGTAATCATTGAGCAATATTAACCGAAAACGATGCTGAAGAAAAGGAAAAGCGACACTAAACACAGATGATTTATTCCTAGGTTTCACAGCTAAACACATACGTGAGCTCATTGTGCAAATATGTTAAAACAGGTAGGAAGATACTTTTCACATTCAGTTTCATTTCGTGGATGGCAAGCATGTGGACACTGCATGTAAATATCGTTTTTGAGTTTCCTGTAAAGCAATTTAATAGCTTTTATGTTACACATAAATGATTGTGTGTACTTTCAAGCATTAGACCTAATCAACAAGAATGGTGAAAACGCAAACCATTATGAATATCTTCTAAATAGTAGTTATAATAACATCACTTGCGAAATAACTGTTTTTCGAATCAATGTTAGTATTTTTTATAGAACTGTTCTGAAATTCATGAAGGTCGGGTCAGAAAAATAATCTATCACTAAGTTACTTGGTTAGTGAAATTCGGCGACAAACACCAGAAATCACAATAACCTAGTCACTGTATTATTCCGTAGGCTCTCGGTCTTGAAAAGCATTTTTTTTTTTTTACCGATACAGTGTAATTTTTACTACTTGTTTTTTCTCTCAGAAAACATATTTAGATTTGAATTGCTTTTCTGTAAAATAACAATTACAAGTAATTATAAAATGTGGCCAATTTGCACACAATAACACATAAATAAAAATTATTTTTAGTACTTGTACAGAAAATTTGAAGTAGCTATTAAATGATAGCGGCTTGATATTCTCTGCTGGTAGCATATCAATTTGCATAAGTTTTACGTATGCACATTTGCCAATGCTGCTAGCGCTTCATACCAAGAGGGTGTGTTATTATTATAACTATGAGACATCTAATATTTCCTAAAAATCATTCTGTGCTTCCAGTTGACCTCACAGGACTGGCGCAGGCTATGGCAGTGGGATGGCCGTCTCCAGTGTTGCCCCACCTCCAGTAGTCTGACTCACCAATCGGAGGTCAACCCCTGAGTGACGACAGTGCATCTTGGCTTGGCTCACTCGTCTGTCTGTCGGCGTTCTTCGACACACCAGTCTTCAGCTACCTGTGCAACCGCTTCAGCAGGAAGACTACCGGCTACATCGTCGCCCTTCCCAGCATACTAGGCTGGATCATGAAGCTTGCAACCCGATCAGAGTCTGTCCTCCTTGCAGCGAGGTTCGTCATTGGGATTGGCTGCGGTGCCAACCTGATACACTGCCCTTTGTACGTCACGGAGATATCTGAAGACGACATCCGAGGGTCGCTTGGAACCATATTGTTGTTAATGACAAACGGGGGGATAGTTGTTTCTTACATAATTGGGTCATATGTTTCCTACACTGTGTTCAACATCATATGCCTTGCGATACCCATTGTTTTTATACTTGCATTCTTCTGGATTCCGGAGTCTCCTGTGTATCTGATGATCCAGGGGAGAGAGGCAGAGGCGAGGAAGAGTCTCGAGTGGCTGAGATCAAATGAAGCTTGAGACGTTGACGAAGAAATCAAACGTCTTGCCGAATACACCAAGAACCATAAAGGGACAATCGCTGGCCTTTTTTCTGATAGAGGAACCATCAAGGCTCTGTTGTTCAGTTAGGTCCTGGCATCCAATGTGGAGCTCACTGGTGTGTTCGCTGTCCTCACCTACACCGTCAGCATATTCACAAATTCTGGTGTTAGTTTCTCACCGTATGCTTCTACAATTCTCGCAGGAGCTTTACTAACCGCCGGAGCCTTGATAGCAACAGTGTTGGTCGACAGAGCTGGCAGGAAGATCATAATGCTCGTGTCGAATTTGACTATCGCACTTTGTCTTGGCATCATTGGAGCGTTCTTCTACCTCAAGTCAATTTCCGCAGATTTGAGCAGCTATGGTTGGGTTCCTGTGACATCGGTGTCTTTGTACATAGTATTTATGGGGATGGGAGTAGGTACAGTCCCATTTGTCATTATATCTGAAACATTTCCCGTGGAATATAAAGACTTCGGTTTGGGGCTCAGTATTTCACTTGTGTGGCTTGTCGCTTTCTTAATAGGAAGGTTCTTCAATGATCTCGGCAAAGTTATTGGCTCTCATGGAAGCTTTTGGCTTTTTGGAGTTATATGTCTTCTTTGTGAAGCCTTTATACATTTTGCCGTTCCAGAGACGAAAGGGAGATCACTAAAGTCTATTCATGAAGAACTTAATGGTAGGCGGAATACCGAAAAGATTAACAATAATTGAAGTTTGTCACTACAGAAAAAAATTCAAGCATTCCATCTGACCCCGCATAACTAACACGTTAAAAGAAAAATATCAATTGTTAATTAAAGAAGATAGTAAACATATTCCAGTTATCACCTCTCTCTTACAGTTCACATTACGAATCAGATACACCTTTTATAATCATGGGAAATTTCTTATCAAATATCAATCCTTGACAATTTATTGATTGCTATGTTCTTCTTCATTTAAAATTCCCCATTCATGTTTGTATGAATTCAAATCAAGGGACATAGTAGAGTATCTAAAAAAAAAACGATGCGAGTATAACCACATTCTATATCACACGTACATTTGAGTCTGATTCACCCAAACTTGGTTGATATTTCGTATATTAGAGATAATGAACTAATAATTGGGGGAGGACCAATCATTTACAGTTCTTACAAATTTTGAAATACGAATTATCCCTTCAGCATTTTATAAAAATATTGTTATGACAACTATTTCAAAAATTTTTTAAGCAGTTTCAGCAAATTATTTTCAGAAACAGTAATGAAAAAGAAGATTAATAACTCGTTTTCTTAAAATAAAATTTATGTTAAAAAAAATACGTTTTGTATGTATAAGGTTTTTATGCTATAATCCGATTTCAAGATCTATTAAAAGAATTTTCCCAAACAAAAAATTACGGATTGATATTTCTTTTGGTCATCAGTATTAAACGTATGTGCTAAAATTCATTATTTTTAACTCCGAAACTATACATTTGCAATGTAATAACCTTAAATTGTTTAACACATATAGTAGCGAAAATAAATTTGGAAATAAGTTTTTATAGCATTTTATTGATAGAATATCCTTCTGAATTGTGGTAACCGGTTTGGCTTATAAACTCCAAAAGGATGTCTTATCAGTAATATTATAATTTTAAGAAATTTCATAAGAGTTAGTCAGTGAAGAAATTTGGGCGGCTCTTAACAACGAGGTCTTGAAAGATTGAGGTGAGTAAGGAGCAGAGCCGAAATTAAATAGCAGGGGAATCGGGAGATCTCCGAGAAAACCCGCCGACCAGCGGCATTGCCTGTCCCGATTACCACGTGCAAATATCTGGCAGTGACTCGGCCGTGGATTGAAACCGGTTCACCTTGGCGGGAGGCCGGCAGGGTCAGCTCAGCTGAGCCACCGCGGCCCCAAACTTAAATAAGATATTTGACAAAATTTTTAGGGACACTTTAAGTTTGTGCCAAGTAAAATTACCTTCAAATGATAACATTCTAGATTTAAATCTGATGTTGTCCGACTTAAGGGAAGTGTTATATTTCGATACACAACACTTAGCTTTCTTGCTCCAGGAAGTTTCTAGCCTCCCTCCCGAAGGAACGAAAGGCATATGACGTAACTTTCAAGTGCGTGTCTCTGAATGTGTGTGTGTTTTTCCGTTTAAAAATTCTGAACGCATTATCAAAACTCACCAAATTTGATATATATATATATATATATATATGTGTGTAAATTTAGTAACGACATCCGCAGTTGATAGTTTTCCAACACGCTGGGTATTTACTTAAAAAATAGCGCCCATTAAACCTTTTCGGTGCTATGTCATATCTCGTTAATAATTCGTCTTATTAAATGCGTATTTTGTAAACAATCAAGCATATATGTTGGGGGCTGAAAAGTTGCGGAAATTTTCCACTCGCCAAGTGAATCAAAGAGGGGTAGGCTGTATGCAATATTACTTCTCGTTCCAAGGCGAGAGTACTGGCAGTTAGCAACATCTATAACTTTGATAACTGCGGGATCCGGGTCTTTGTTGTGATAGATGGCCAGTCTTCACTCCGAGTTGCCGCTTCTCGCTTCGCGAAAGTGGATCTCTTCGGTGTTGGCCACATCAAAGTTAGACCAACAAGCACCTTCGCTGAGTCGCATAATTATATACCAGAAATTTTGGTCGAGTAGAGGTGTTCTTAGTCGACTGTTGCAAAGCGAAGATGAAGACTTCAAGAAAAGACTTCCTTCGTCTACTGTGGGATGGGGGGCGAAAATTCTTCCTAGAAGATGGTCCTCAAAAATTACTGAGGATATCCGAGTTGCGTTAATGCAGCTAGTTTTATTCGATCTCTGGATGGAAGTGGCAGGTCGGAGATTCGCCTGTGTGGGCTTGTTATGTGAAGTCATGGCCCACAAGGTAGAATCATCCCATGGAAGTAAAAATACTGCCAGTTACCTGTTCTTTAAGTTGTCATGGTATCTGTAGTTTCTTCTATAAACTAACTTTTTAAATGGTGGCCATTAAACTTTTTTTTTGAGAACCATTAAACCAATTTAAGACAAATTTAGTATGGTGGCAGTACATGTTGTAGGCATTGGTTTAATAAGTATATTGTTGTTGGCCCTACATTTCGGAAGATATCACCTACATAAAATATTAAGCATTAAGTGATACCTCGAAAACTATTAAACAAATTTTCGTCAAATTTGGCAAGCATCTAATAATATGATGGAACGTGTGAAAGTAAGTAATATAAATTTTTTAGGCACTTATTTACAAAATGGTGGCATAACAAATATTTCAGATTTGTTTTGTATAGTTACCATACCATTCGAACAATTTCGACCAAATTTTGTACGCATAAAGTATGTATTATCAGGATCATAATGACAAATAGATAGCCTCTTTTGCTTGTCATTTTCTAAGTAGTGGCCCAAAAATAAATAAAAATTTTAGTTCATAACTCGGGAAACAATTTATTGATTACTACCTGATTACTACCATATTTAGCAAACAAGAAGTACTGCAGCATTTGAAATAAACTGATTTGTTTCAAGTACGCCAGAAACTTATATTCAAAATGGTGGCCATATAGCTATTTTAGTTAAGTATAATAAATCGCCAAAAAAGGCATTAATTTCTAACAAACTTTTTATGCCGCCAGTATAAATTGCTACCATTAAAATTGTTCACAAAATCTGTTTTCCGCTATCTTGAAATATAGCATCACATTACAAATTAAAAGTTTTCTGATGTATTATATAGAAAACCAATAGGTTTACTTCAAATCTGGCAGACATAGAACACTACAGCATGCCGTATAAATTGATTGAGTCTGACACTTATTTAAAAAATTATGAAAATTTAATAATTTTTAAAATGGTATATTAAAAAACTACGAAATATATTTCAATTATTATTTTGTACGTTCCTAGTATCTATTATAATCATCAAACTTGTCTATACAAACACTCATTTTTCCTGAATAATGTTTAATATATTTATATAAAAAAATTACAATTTTGTTATATATCGGGACACAATAACCGATTTCCAAAATAATTTGAAAAATAAGATATACTGTAGTAGGATAAGTGGAATTATTTTCATTCTGGCACGCAGGCGATGGAATAGGAGTTATGAGGCGATCGGCATCTTGGTTAATGTCACACACCGGGGTCAAAATGACATGTTTTCCCTAAAAATAACATCTAATGCAATCGAAAATGCCATATTGGCCCTTAAAATAACACTTTTCTCTCTCCCCACCCCTCAACATTTATTAAAATGTTCACCTTTTTAAAAAATTTTGAGGTGTTATTTTAAGGGCTTTTTAATGTGGCTCAGTGATTACTCACTGTAGATGGCTGACTGCTTAGTCAGGCACAATAAGTAGTAAGTAGGATGTATACATAAATTAACCACCCACTTCTAACATAAACCCACCCAACCCCCGCCTACTACACCACACACAAAACTCCCAACCTCTCTCCAAAGAACCCCTTAACCATCAACCCCATCCCCTTTCACCCACCAACACAACGCCCCCATATTCCCCTCTCCTCTGCCGCCACAAATAACAAACTTCTTCCTTCCCCTTCACACCTATGCAGCTCACGTCAGACAACTTACCTACTCCGACTACAGCACTCCACACACCCACACACTCACACCCACCAACCCTACTCTCTGCCATCACCCCAGCTACCTCTCCCACCAGAAATCCACCACTTCCCACCACCACACTCCCCCACCCAAAATCAAACACATTCAACCACTCCCTTCCTCAACAACCAACACCACCCTTCCACATCTCCAACACCAAAACAAACCCCACACCTCACCTAACACCACCAGTAACCCACCCAAACCCCACTTCCACCCCTACCGATTTATCTATTACACTGAAGAGCCAAAAAAATTGGTATACCTGACTAATATCGTGTAGGACCCTCGCGAGCACGCAGAAAAGCCTCAAGGTTACGTGGCATGGACTCGACTAATGTCTGAAGGTATACAGGAGGGAATTCACACCATGAGTCCTGCAGGGCTATTCACAAATCCATAGGAGTGCGAGGCCATGGAGATCTCTTCTGAACAGTACATTGAAGGGCATCCCAGATATGCTCAATAATTTTCATGTCTGGTGATTTAGGTGGCCAATGGAAGTGTCTAATGGCAGAAAAGTGTTCCTAGAGCCACTTGGTAGCAACTGTCGTCGTCTGGGGTGTCGCATTGTCCTGCTGGAATTGTCCGCGTCCATCGGAATGCATAATGGATATGAATGGGTGCACGTGATCGGACAAAATGCTTTCATTTCTGTCACCTGTCAGATTCGTAGGTAGACGTATCAGGGGTTCCTTTTCATGCAAACTGCACACATTGCATGTCAAAACAAAGCCTCCATAAACTTGAACAGTCCCCTGTTAACATGTAGTGTCCATGGATTCATGAGGATGTCTCCATACCCGTACACGTCCATCCGCCCGATACAATTGGAAACGAGACTCGTCAGGCCAGGTAACGTGTTTCCAGTCATCGAGAGTCCAATGTCAGTGTTGGCGGGCCTAGGCTATGTGTAAAGCTTTATGTCGTGCAGTCAACAACGGTACACGAGAGGCTGCGAAAGCCCATATCAATGATTGTCCGTTGAATAGTTCGCACGCTGGCACTTGTTGTTGCCCCAGCATTGATATCTGCGCCAATTTGAGAAAGGGTTGCACGTCTGTCAGATTTAATGATTCTCGCCAGTCGTCGTTAGTCCCGTTCGTTCACGATCTTTTTCCGGTCTCAGCGATGTCGATGATTTGATGTTTTACCGGATTCCCGATATTCATGGTACACTCGTAAAATGGTCGTACGCCAACAACCAAATTGCATCGCTTTCCCGGAGATGCTATGTCCCATCTATCGTGCGCCGAATATAACACCAGGTTTAAACTCACTTAAATCTTGATAACTTGCCATTGTAGCAGCAGTAACCGATCTAGCAACTTTGCCAGACGCTTGTTTTCTTATATAGGCGCTGCCGACCGCATCGCGTTTCTCTAATTTTTATGTGCATACGCACGTCTGTGTCATTTTTTTTTTTGCTCTTAAGTGTATATTTCGTACACTGATAAACCAAATCGATCCCAGTACTTATCCTCATATTAATATAACATTTTTTACACATTACACACACCATTATTATATTTTTCTTGCAAATTACTTATATTTTCATTATATTATAACCAATATATTAATGGTTTGCAGCATTCCCTCAATAACGATTATTTTCATTATCTTTTGAGAGCAGGATATTTTGTTTATAAAAATGCATAGTATTGTTGTAGTTGTTTGCGTTTTAGAAACATATTTTAGAGGCAACTGAAGTATCATAGTGCTCATTAATTTTGGTCAGTTGTGTGTGAATTTTAAATTAGATTATATGGCTATGCCCATATTAAATTTTTTATATTTGTTTTGAAAACGTATGCAGCATAACACATGTTAAGTAGTCGGGTTGTATGCAAGCGAACATTCATAGGCATAGGCGAATATAATTTGTAAAATCTCAGAGCCAGGCTCATGAGGTCTTCAATACTTTATTTTTGTGCTCGTCACCGTATGGCTGTGGTTTACTACAGATACATTCTCATCGTATGTTTTATTTTACGTTACCGTATTTCTCCACCACCTCTGCAAGTTGGTTTACTAAATTTTGTTTCATACACATCAGAATTGAGCAAACATTTTTCGGCCAAAATTGACAGATTTGGAGCAACATATGTTTTTAAAATACCCCTGAATGCTTATTCCTTCAAGAAAAATCGGCTTCATTTCACAACTTACTTTTTTAGTTTACGATGTGTCGAAGGACGATATGATAAGTGGGTCGAAGTTGCAATGCAGAAATGAAAGATCCTACAGCTCAGTCAACATCGGAGGATTGTGAAGCTCGTTCACACTGTTTCAGATGCCTTCTTTAAACTNGAAAGATCCTACAGCTCAGTCAACATCGGAGGATTGTGAAGCTCGTTCACACTGTTTCAGATGCCTTCTTTAAACTGTCGGTTTGCGCAAACTGTTTAGAGTACTTCTCACATCGATATTTTGTGTGAATGGTACTACTTAAGCATGCATTACATTCATACCTTCGTGCTTCAATAGCATTTGCGAAAGTCTTGTCACAGTACCTGCATGGATGTCTTGAACGAATCAACGAACGGCATTCACAGCTGAAATTTTCTGCTTCGATGATTCTCCAGTGTCTGTTGCGTCAGTTACAATCTCAGTACTACTCCGATGCAATGTTTGCATATACGGCTTAGCATACAGTGAAGGGAGACTGGTACAGACAGACGGGGATTCAGGTTGTCACTTCGCCAACCAAACAACGAATTACATTTTTAACATGTAAAATAGCATTGCTGCTTTTAGAAAATTTCTTCTCATAATAACGGCACACGTTATATTCTGGAATACGTTCCATCTTGGGTCGACACGACTTTCCATATTCGCAGTCCGAATATTAACTGAAAAATGCAGTTTTGATGTAGTAGTGCATATATATAAACCAACAAAATGTCGCACCCCAATCAAGTTGGTAATCTGAAAAATAAAGACTATGAAATCGTATGTCTAATATTATAAAGTGTGAAGCTTTAAATACCATAGTAGAAAAGCTAAATAAAAGAATGCGAATGATAAATGAGTCATCTAGTTGCTAAGCTGGGTATTTGCGTGATAACAAAATAATAANCTAAATAAAAGAATGCGAATGATAAATGAGTCATCTAGTTGCTAAGCTGGGTATTTGCGTGATAACAAAATAATAACGAAATAGCAAAAACCCGTACTGCTTTATGTTTTATGCTTATGATGCTGTTGGTTGTGGTTGTGGCTGTATCTGATAGCTGGAACCATAATACGTTAATTTAAAAATAATATGCTTGCTTCGTCGGAGTTTTCCAAAAATCTGAATTTTCCAACTATCCAAAACATAGTTAAAGAACTGAAATAACTTCGATGATAACATTTTTTTACACAGTACATATTNCTAAATAAAAGAATGCGAATGATAAATGAGTCATCTAGTTGCTAAGCTGGGTATTTGCGTGATAACAAAATAATAAAGAAATAGCAAAAACCCGTACTGCTTTATGTTTTATGCTTATGATGCTGTTGGTTGTGGTTGTGGCTGTATCTGATAGCTGGAACCATAATACGTTAATTTAAAAATAATATGCTTGCTTCGTCGGAGTTTTCCAAAAATCTGATTTTTCCAACTATCCAAAACATAGTTAAAGAACTGAAATAACTTCGATGATAACATTTTTTTACACAGTACATATTNTTTTTCCAACTATCCAAAACATAGTTAAAGAACTGAAATAACTTCGATGATAACATTTTTTTACACAGTACATATTTACTAAAGCACAAAACAGAAAATATATTGGAAATAAGTATATAACAAAAACAACAATCCTAAAGACCAAAAACGTTATTTACACTAGCAGCTCGCCGCCATCTACTACACTGGCAACACACCACCATCTACTGCACTAGAAGCTCGACAACATCTACTACACTAGCAGCTCACCGCCATCTACTACACTGAAACTCACCACCATCTACTGCACTAGAAGCTCGACAACATCTACTATGCTGGCACCGCCATCTACTACACTGCCAACTCACTGCCATCTACTACACTGGCATCTCGCCGCCTTCTACTACACTGGTAGCTCACCGCCATCTACTACACTGGCAGCTCTCAGCCATCTACTGCACTAGAATCTCGACAACATCTACTACACTGGCAGCTAACCGCCATCTACCACACCGGCAGCTCGCCGCCATCTACCACACTAGCAGCTCACCGCCATCTACTACACTGAAACTCACCACCATCTACTGCACTAGAAGCTCGACAACATCTACTATGCTGGCAGCTCACTGCCATCTACTACACTGCCAACTCACTGCCATCTACTACACTGGCATCTCGCCGCCTTCTACTACACTGGTAGCTCACCGCCATCTACTACACTGGCAGCTCACCGCGATCTACTTTTTTAAAATATGGATATTCACCTTCACAGTTACCTTTAGTACCATTACCAAACATCTTCTTGCAAAAATCAAGTCCTGTTTCATCTCTCCATTGCCTGAAGTGTTTTGCTAAGCAGGTTAAATGCATTTTGGCTTCTCATCATTTAGTTTTTGTCCAATTTCTATACTTTCTAGTTGTATGTTGGGATAACTTTTGCCATGCCTGCAGATGTCTTTTGATCCCCTTAAGTCAATCCTGCAGATNTTTCTAGTTGTATGTTGGGATAACTTTTGCCATGCCTGCAGATGTCTTTTGATCCCCTTAAGTCAATCCTGCAGATGACTTCGCTTCTTACATGAGCATTTCGTTTTTGTTCCGTTTCATCCTGTTCACGAACAGCTCCTCGACCTATCCAGCGTTGCGTGAACGTCTCGTTCAGGAATCCGTGANCTCCGTTTCATCCTGTTCACGAACAGCTCCTCGACCTATCCAGCGTTGCGTGAACGTCTCGTTCAGGAATCCGTGAACAGCTAGGTTCCAGTGGGGTTGGGCACCATGCTGCTGGAAAATGAAGTTACCTTCCACCTTTTCTAACTGAGGAAACAACCACTGTGTAAGCATGTCNGGGCACCATGCTGCTGGAAAATGAAGTTACCTTCCACCTTTTCTAACTGAGGAAACAACCACTGTGTAAGCATGTCCAAATAAGGAATCCCAGTGACAGTGTGTTCGTAAAAAAGGTAAGGGCAGAAAACAGTGTCTTTGGATACAGCGCAAAACACATTCACTTTGGGAGAAGCGCGCTCGTGTTCTGTGGTTTCATGTTGAGGCTCCTGACCCCATATCCGCACGTTGTGCTGTTTCACCTTACCGTTTGTATGGAACGTTGCTTCATCGCTCAAAACCATCTAAGACATGAAAGCATCGTCTACCTTGTTCTGGGCAAGAATGAACGCGCACAAATCACGTCTCAGTTATTTATCAATTTCGGTAAGAGCCTGTACAAGCTGTATCCTGTATTGTTTGTACGGTAATCGCTTTTGCAACACTGTCCATACCGCCAATTGAGGTAAATGCATTTCTCAGCTAGCTTATCGAGTTGATTTTCTCAGATAGCGAAGAAACGGTAGTTGAATAATCTCACATGCTCTTCAGACACACGTGACCGCCAGGAACGTTTGCCTTTGCAAAGGTACCCTGTGTCACGGAACTGACGAAACCAATTTACGATACTCCACCTATCGGGAGGATGACGTCCTTATTTGAGACGGAATTCACGTTGAACAGTCGTAACCATTTCACATTTAGCAAACTGAATAACACAGAACGCCTTATGTTGTTCCGTCGCCATCGTGTTATGGACNCTTATTTGAGACGGAATTCACGTTGAACAGTCGTAACCATTTCACATTTAGCAAACTGAATAACACAGAACGCCTTATGTTGTTCCGTCGCCATCGTGTTATGGACTAACACACAACACACGCTCAAATTGCGACGACAGAACCTCCCAGTGTCATCTCTCGGCACATAAAGAAACATCAGGCCATCCCCTTTACATTGACGTGTCGCATGCGATCTTTCTTCCCCCTCACCAACTCAAACCGATCGTTACGAAAGCCATTAAAACCGTAACAACAGACATTCTGACAGGCGCGTGGAACAAGTTGGATTTCACGTATATGTCATTCGGACCGCTCATGGTGGTCACATTGAACATTTATGAATGTATGGCAAACCAATTTCACGGTTCCATGGTTCATTTCATGGTTTAATCAATGTTGTAGGTTGTTTNATTTATGAATGTATGGCAAACCAATTTCACGGTTCCATGGTTCATTTCATGGTTTAATCAATGTTGTAGGTTGTTTGGTTTTGATACAATAGACCTTCAAATTTGGGATATTATTTTATAGTCATCGTGTATATTCAAGCTATAGCCTTTTAACTTTCCTTTGGGTATAGGTCGTATNATTTATGAATGTATGGCAAACCAATTTCACGGTTCCATGGTTCATTTCATGGTTTAATCAATGTTGTAGGTTGTTTTGTTTTGATACAATAAACCTTCAAAGNATGTTGTAGGTTGTTTTGTTTTGATACAATAAACCTTCAAAGTTGGGATATTATTTTATAGTCATCGTGTATATTCAAGCTATAGCCTTTTAACTTTCCTTTGGGTATAGGTCGTATGTTTATTCTTTTCCTCCTAATTTTTGTGAGAAATCACCTCCCAGAGATTGTTGACGATTTTTAGTGACACTTTGTATTGATCGTAGGGGAAGTGGAATTGTTCAAATATGGGTTTCAAAAGTGTTCACTTAACCTTGTGCAGCATATAGCGTAACGAGAGCCGGGTTATCTTATATGTGAATAGACCTTTAAAAGCAGGTTTACATACAAATACTGAGTTGTCACTACGGAACACGCCCCATGGTTTAACTGCTTGCACTCGTATTATCTGTAATCGCTTTTCACGTGTGTTACTTCTGGTAGCCACGTCACAACCACTCCCTCGGATAGTTCGTGAGAGGAAGCCAGCGGCAAGAAATTTTTGATTGCGTAACGCGATGCGTGACAAGCCGCTGTCGCCGTGCAACGGTTCAGTAAACAACATGCGACCCCGCGACTGCAAATAAAAGACGTTAGTCGCGCCAAGTGGTCTGTGCCGCTCCGCGTTGACAGATACAAACGCGGGATGACGGGCTCCAGTCGACAGTTAGCCATGGCGCCGTCGAAGGAACTGGCCGCTGCCGGCAAGAAGGTTGGCCGGAGGTGGCGGCAATACCTGGCTGCAGTACTAGGTGAGGATAACTCTTCTGCTTTCAATGACAATTACTTATTTACATTGCCTCACGACTTTATCTCGCGTGAAACAAACCGTACACTTCACAGCAGTAAGCTTATTGTTTGGCACACACGTCAGATACAAAACAGTAAACTATGATTACAGGTAATGTACATACATAGGATTTCCCAGTTAATTAACTGAGAAATTTTGTATTCCCTGCCTCGAATCTACTTTTACTTCATTTTGTATCCTTCTGCCAAATATAGAATAAACGTTGCCACGGGCCTGCTCATTTTATTAATGCGTCTCCCAACTGAAAGTGTGGGAAATAATTCAAATGCCAACGTGTTAAGGTTATTTTAATTTTATCGTTGGGATACAGCTGCTATAAATGTAAAATTTACACTCACAATATGATGTTACGTCTAGCAACAATTTTTCATAGTTTTCTGCCAACTTAACTGTGAGCCTGACCGTCAGTGGCTACTGTAGCAACTAAGTAGTTATGGCCAATATTCTTTTTCAAAAGTTTGTGTCGAAAGTGCTTACTATATAGTGGACTATCTGTATATGTATTAATGTGCCAATATAATATATTATATATGTGCATGTGTATTTGCTTAATTTCCTTGCTATATCTGGATTGTATAGCATACAAGCCGGACTGTTTTTATCGCTTCTCTGTTCTCACTTGATGACTTGGTGTAATGTGTTGTGCACTGCTTATGTGGACATTGTAAATGTGTATCTTCATTCGGAACAGTACTATTCAGCTTGCAGTGTACAACAAGTTTGAAAAAAATTATTATTTATTTTTAATGAATTACAATTTTCTTCCTAAATGTATAAACTAGCTGTGCCCGCAGCTACGCTCGCGTGGACTACCGAATTATTGCTTAGGTTTTATTTAAATAAAGTCCCCCTCCTCTGGCTCCTTATCGTCGCCTGCCATGGATCTCCACGTCCGGCTACGGTCAACCGATTCGCGAAAAATTACTTTTACACAAAACGTTTGACATTTCTTAAAGTATAGGCCTAAATTGTATGTTTTATGGGAACACAACAGCTTGAAATTTACTTATTAATTTATTGAAAAAGTATATGGTAAGAACGTTTATAGTATTTCCATGTTATACATAAATTTTTTAGCGATAAAAAGTAGCCAGTACCACCTTTCAAACCTCCAACTATTTCTGTACCAGAATTACGTCGATCTGTTGCTCAGTTGCAACGTTGCATGGATATTCCGTTTGTGAACTTTTTCATTTTCTAATTAAAATTTCCCCTACGGAATAAAATACTTCCTCAGGATAAAAGGTAGCCTATGTCACTTCCTGGCTCTCCAACTATCTCTGTGCAAAAAAATCACGTCTATCCGTTTCTCCGTTGTGACGTGAAAGAAGGACAATCCAACAAAACCTACACACTTTCGAATTTATATATTAGTATAATTGGATTCACACCTCTTATACCAAAATTTATGTTGGTATCTGAACCCTATATTCCTATTGACGCCACGTTTTTTTGAAAGTTTAATGTAATTGGACCCGTACAGCGCAAAAGTGAAACAGAAAAAAACTTCCATTGTTTTTTGCTTTGAATTGTAGAAAGTCTGCCTCTTTAGAAATTTTAGTGTTGATTTCTTATGAATTGAATACATTTATATGGAAATTTACCTCAATCAGTACTAAAAAAGAAATAAACGTTTCCAACATGACTATGTCAATGAAGAATATGAAATCAGTAAGAACTAACTACTTCCAAAAAGGCCTTATGGCTCCTTCTTCACTATGGAAATCCTACCTATAGGTAAAATTGGTAGTGTACTATTTCCATCTTAATTTCTCGACTTGTGTTTGGCAATTGATACGTGCAATTTGCACTCTCATATTGGAATGAATTAAAGCCAAACCGAAAAATGGATTAGGTGACAGATGATACGACGATAGAACAGCTGTGTATTAATGGCGAAAAAGGAAACGAAAGAAAGCCAATAAAACTTCTCACAATTTAATTGTGTTTACCACAATTTCGTAAATGACACTCAGTATCCGAAAAATTCTCGCTCTCTCGGAATTGTACCAGACTTCATATCAAAGAGGTTGCAGTCTGCTGTCAAAATATTGAACCAACCGTCCTTATGTTCCAGTGAACACTATCTCTGCNTGGCGAAAAAGGAAACGAAAGAAAGCCAATAAAACTTCTCACAATTTAATTGTGTTTACCACAATTTCCTAAATGACACTCAGTATCCGAAAAATTCTCGCTCTCTCGGAATTGTACCAGACTTAATATCAAAGAGGTTGCAGTCTGCTGTCAAAATATTGAACCAACCGTCCTTATGTTCCAGTGAACACTATCTCTGCGGCGTTGGGCACCGGCTACGGATGGGTGGCACCCATGTTGCCCCTCCTACAGTCGGAAGACTCTCCAATCGGCATCCCACCAATATCTGACGTCGAGGCGTCGTGGATCGCTTCCATCGCCACGCTGTCCAGGCTCGTGTCCATCCCAGCATACATGTATGCGCACGACCGTCTCGGGCGCAAGATTACGTCATACTTGACGGCTGTTCCATACATCGCCTGCTGGACCTTGTTCTTGTGCGCCAACTCCGTGACTTTGCTGTTTTATGCCAGGTACGAGCATATTNATACATCGCCTGCTGGACCTTGTTCTTGTGCGCCAACTCCGTGACTTTGCTGTTTTATGCCAGGTACGAGCATATTTTATTTTTTCATCTTCTAATATAGTTTATATATTTACTTTCGCTTATTTCCATCTATAATTGACTGCTATGCAGGGAAAAAGAAACACTCAGAAAACAGTGGTATGACTATGCAGCNCGCTTATTTCCATCTATAATTGACTGCTATGCAGGGAAAAAGAAACACTCAGAAAACAGTGGTATGACTATGCAGCCTTTTGTCTAATGGAAATATTTATGGAGGTGTACAAATAATGACTATGATGTCTGCTTTGCATTGCCGAAACTCATGAGACAGAGATTCTCAGTTGTTCTGCAGGTGGGATAAGAGGATGCTGAACATGCAGTGAGGGAAGTGCCCCTGATGGTATCGAGTANCAGTTGTTCTGCAGGTGGGATAAGAGGATGCTGAACATGCAGTGAGGGAAGTGCCCCTGATGGTATCGAGTACATCTGACCTTGCCGTAAGCCAAAGGGTTGAGACCTATGCGAACAGCGTAATAGTCGGAGATATATGAACGCCGTCCAACAGTGGGACTTAATAAGGCCGGTTGGGTGTTTCAACGACTGGCCTCTCATGTGGGCACTTTCATGAGCTCTGTACAACCCCCAATTATAGCCATTTCGTAATAACGAAGTATTTGAATCTGTGTAATTTATACCTTCCATATGATTTTGATCTCCCCTTGCTGGTGTTTTCTTTCCTCTGTCCAGCAGTTTTTTTAAATATTATATATTCCTATTTATACTGTACACTTACTTTCATATGTCAATTTATTTCTATATTCTTTAGTACAGAGAAATGTTATGAGATTTCAAATCCTGCACGACTAGACAGTTGAGCCAGTAAAGAGATTCTGTCGGCTCTTAACAGTGAGGTTTTGAGAGACGAAGTGGGTGGTTGAGGTGATTATGGAGCAGCGCTGAAATAAAGGGGCGGGGCTACAGGAGATCCCCGAGAAAATCCACCGAACAGCAGCATCGTGCTGCGCGATTCCCACATGCGAAAATTTTGGACTAGAAAGTTGAGAAATGATATGTAGCGTTAGGAGATGGTTCTCGCATCCCATTGCAATAGAGTTGAAAGCAAATGATCAACAGAGTCAGAAATCGATGATAAGGTATTAAAATATATTACCATGATAACGGATGTGTGTAATTTTATAAGACATTTTTACTCTCATATATTTGTAACAATTTCGAGCGAATATTTTACTTCTTTTCCAAAAATAAATCCAGCCAAAGTCAGCAATTGATAAATTAGGAACCCATCAGAACATCACAATATTATCGATGATGATGTTAGGCCATTATAGGAATGAATACAAATCGTATGCAAGTTTGATTTCTATAAGTTTCCACCAAAATATTTAGAATACCTGGGATTCAAATAGTTTTTTTTCTAATATTTTTTGTATTCAGTTCCAAGCCTGTTGGAAGTATACTGTAGGGCACTAAACACTCTAAGATACTGGATTAAATAATTTACAAAGCTCATGGACAATGAACNTTGGAAGTATACTGTAGGGCACTAAACACTCTAAGATACTGGATTAAATAATTTACAAAGCTCATGGACAATGAACGAATATGCAGCTAAATCACGAGGTTGTCATCTGCAATACCAGCAGTACATACTAGCAGATAGTGAGGAAAATTAACTGGTTCATCGCGCTGCATAATAAATGGCACAGGTTATCTCATGCGAAGGAAGAACCACTATTTATCGTCTCTCTAGCTAATCACTTTGAATTGCTTTAGTCGCCAGCTGATAAGAAGTGTATGCTCCATGTGCTCATGTGGAGTTGCTCCCAGCATGTTTCCATGCGAACGTCTCAAACGGGCTCGTTCTTAATCCCGCAGAGGAAATAAGACACTCATCAGCCAATCAGAAGTCTAATAGCGATTTTTCCCCCTAAGCCCAGTTCAGAAAGTGGTGAGAATTGAAGTGCAGTTAACGGCTGGGCATAATGATGTAGTGATGTCGATCCTTGGTAGATACACCTTACAACCCAGCACTACAGACACCCTGTAGCAATGTGCTGCTACCCACAGTAGTAGTGCCCCTCATCCTGGAGATCAGAAACATTTCAGACTTTCGTTTATTACAACCATGGACAAATAAATGTGCGTGCTATCATAATAAAATATAGGAATGTGAAATATTTAATTTACTATTATAGTCAGGAAGCACAGCTAATAATCAAAACAGCAAACGTTTAAGCTTGGGAAATCTTGGAAATCCATTACCTTAGAGATATATTTCACAAACAACTCTTGTTTATAAATGTCTTTAGTTGAATGCCTTCATATAGTATCCTGTAGTACACAAAAATAAATTGGTATTTTAAGAAAACCTCAGTATCGGTGATGAATTCTAAATAATTGTGTAAGGCAACTCGTGTAGAAATCTTCAGATACACCAAATTATGTTCAATATCACATGTAATTAATGAACTTCACACAGCACAAAAATTTAACTTTTATCTGATCCGCTCTCGTCAATTCAACAATTCAAAATCAGTTGAAAATTATATTTTAATTTTTAAAAATAATGTTATAACTCCATTAAAATTGGCTATGTGACACAAGATCAAAATATTCCGATTTAGTGTCATGCTTAAAAATTGACTTTATTTTTAAAAACACATATTACTTAGATTAGTGTGTTTTCTTTAGAGATGTTTCACTTATACTGCCTTCATTTTCAGGTTCCTCTTTGGAGTAGCAAGTGCAGGGACATGTCTGCTTGTGCCATCATACTTGAGCGACGTCGCTGAAGATGATATCAAAGGACAACTGGGCATCCTATATGGTTTGTCAATCGATATAGGACTCACTCTTGGCTACGCCATGGGGTACTACATGTCGTACACAGCATTCAACGCCTGCTGTCTTCTGCTACCTATATTCTTCACCGTTGCGATGTTCTGGCTGCCGGAGTCGCCAGTATTTCTCATGACGGAGGGCAAGACAGAGGAAGCAAGGATGGCCCTTCGATGGCTGAGAAATGGACACGAAACCGAAGATGAGATGGATCGACTGCGAGCAAGAGCAGATGACACTCTTCATAAAAGATACAAGAAAGTGAGTATATTTTCGGTTATGGTAAAAACTTCGTCAGTTCAAATCGGCCTTTCTAAAATTTTCGATTCTCTGATGAGTGCAATATTTAATAAAAACTTTGGTTTCTTTTTCAGCTTACCCTCTCTGATATAACGGAGAGAAGTATCATAAGAGGCATCCTGATCAACCTTAGCATTGTCCTTACCAAGTACCTTTGCGGTGTAAACGTCCTCATAAGCTTTACCGTTACAATATTTCAGGAGGCTGGTTCCACAATAGAGCCTCACATCTGTACAATAGTTTCAGGATCGTTGTTCATACTTGGTTCAGTGTTTTCCTCTTTCGTGGTGGAGAGGTCTGGTAGGAGACCTCTGCTCATATACACCACTCTTTTGTTGGCAGTTTCCCTCATTACTTTGGGAACATACTCCTACTTGAAGAACTTGGGATGGGACCTAGTTTATGTTGGATGGATACCCCTTGTGTGCCTGTGCCTGTACAACCTGCTGCATGGAATCGCACTGAGTCCCTTGCCCAGCGCTATGGCTAACGAGACAGTCACTGTCCATGCGAGGGGCGCAGTTCAGGGCTTGTGCAACATTGCTGGTTCTCTCGCATCTTTCTTGGTAATAATGACCTACATACCCCTGACTGACACCGTAGGACAACACGGGTGTTTCTGGCTCTACGCTGGAGTGTGTGTTGTCGGCGCCATCATCATGTTCCTCACTGTACCAGAGACGCAAAACAGGAGCATAGAGGATGTCGTCGAACAGCTGAAAAGCGAACACTACATCAGATCCGTGCTGCAAAAGAAGAAAGTCTCCGACAAAGTTACTAATGTGATTGCATAGTTCACTCCAGATATGGGCACGCCTTGTCACATACAATTTTATTATTTCAAGGTAATTTGCAAATGAATTTGAATCGACAGTATCGTTTATAGCAAACCAAATGTTTATCACAGACACTTCTCAAACTTTTTTGTTATTGCCATGTAATTGACTTCTGAAGTTTTAAATTCCTAAATGTTGCATGTAATAAGGCATTTGATTGTTCCTTTGTTGCTACGGTTTAAATATATCCTCACCTCTATACTCAGGGAGCTAAGTATTCTCAAATATTTTACAATAATATTTTATTTAATGTAGGAAGCTGTCTGGGGTTTTTCATCTGCTGTTATTTTAGAAAGTATTCGTGAACTTACTTCATATAGCTAGTAAATCTACAGTTCATAATACAATAAAATTGGCAATTGTCACAATGTAGTGTACACTAAATATTAAATTTATAACATATCGACTAAATTACTAATGGTGTGAAGTTGTTTTCATAGTGGCCATACATTCTTTGAAATGGAATTTAGAGAAAATTGATCGTAAATTCTACCGAAGAAAATAATATGTAAGACTGAGTGCCTTTTGCACTGAAACTGAAGCAAGCTCTGTTATTACTGCAAAACTCGAAACATTAATATGATAATTTTGTCTTAATATTATAGCTGGTTAATTTCAAAATGATAAATTTTATTAAGCACACATGCATTTACTCATTTCTGATTTTTGGTTGAGTGTTCCTTTACTTTGGGTGCAGTGAACATTGCTGAACTTACCGGATTGATCTTTTCAGTCTCACATTTTGGCATGATTGTTGCGTCCAATTTCAAAACAAGATCAACGCCAGAAAAATGAGCAACGTTCACAGCACCCAATGTAAAGTGGTTTATGTCATGAAGGGGATATTTGAATATGAATGTCTTTGGTTCAATTCTTAAATTCTTTTGCGTATTTTATAACTGTAAATTTTAAAACATTTGATTTCAACAGTGTACATCGCAGCTATTAATAAATCAAAAATAAACAAAGATGTTCTGTCTATATTAGTTAGATACTTTGGTATTAAAATATATATTATATTGTTTTGTATGTTTTATTTAATAAATTACTTGTTTCTGATTATTAATCTAGTAACTGAACCTGCCTCTCTTCTCTAGTGGAAGACGAGACAACGCTTATCCCCCCCTCCCTTTCTTCAGGCAAACCCCTCTTTCACAGCCCAAATCCTCCATTCTCTCGGTGGTTTTTCTTAGACATGGAAATAAATAGGGTTTTATTAATAAGAAAAACATAAAAGTACTTTATTCAGAGTTACAACAAATGTTATGTGTTGTCTGTAGTAACAACCTAATTAAATTAATTATCTCATACTGTTCTTCGAAACTGTTGATTTTGGGAATATAAAACCTGTATTTTAAGAAGAATACAAATAATTTAATAAAAGTGAAAAATTATTTTTAACATACGCTATTGCGGAACTAGCCGACAAGGAAACACACAGGATGTCATTTAAAACATACGTGATAAAAACCCAAGCCTGTATTTGTTGTCAAGACACAGCTCTATAAAGGCATATGTCGAAAGTAATTTTTCATCTGAAACATTATCCAAATTCCAAGTATCATTCAAAGAACATATTAAATAAAACGGTACATTCCTGAATTCTTAATGCGGAATAGTTTGGCATGTTGGTCTGCAAGCACATGCCTTTCATTCCTGTAACTGAGTAATGGCTCACAGTGATTAAGGAGCGATAGATCCATTGATCACAACATTCACAACACCAGATTTTGGCAATGATTTTGCTTTAGACAGACATTGCCGAAGAAAATATAGTGCTTACCTTTGACGTACATATTCTACATATTCATATAGAGCAACACAATTTAATTGCCAGGTGTAATAGGTGCAAGCTAAATAAATCTACGCATTCTAATACCAATACTTATGTGCATCAAAATAACAACACTATTACTCCCGTCACAGAATTATTTGAAGCACCACTGGTGCATGTGGACGAAACAGTTTTGCAAATCTACAAATGTCTAGTTCAGCCTAGGCAAACCATAGGTTTAAATGCGAAAATATCACTTCACAAAAATTCTCTGTGTAATGCGAAGCCATGCGATTCTTCATATCCACTTAAAAATTTACAATGAATAAATTTGTAACAACAATGTGTTCAATGGCCTTTGGCACTGCAAACTTTTAATATGCGATCCCTTTGAACAAATTTTGGAGTGAATTTGTTAACTGTAATAATTATTTGCGTGCAATTTACCGATATAAATATTAGGTTATGAGCAAACTCAAATCAAGACAACTGTATAATAGTAGATGGTGAAAAACAGAGGTTTCTACCATGTTGCACCTTGTTTTGTGAAACTTAAGAGAGCAGAGNACATGATGAAAAACCGAGGTTTCTACCATGTTGCACCTTGTTTTGTGAAACTTAAGAGAGCAGAGGGATACACAGTTTTGTATAAGCTACACTTGCTTGGATGGAGAAGAGACCCAAAACCTAGGGCCGCTACTGCAGACGAAGATTCTTCCTGTATTTATGTGAGAGACAGCGAGACAAACTGAACGTCTGAGGAGGCTTATCTGAGGTTACAATAAGACATACGTGGTGATCGGTAAAACTTTGGATTATGAGCTATGACTAGAGACAGAAAAATTTGCAAGTTTATTATAGAGCAAGCTAAACATCAAAAACTCGTATTTTGCTTATATGTTTGCAAATGGATCGTAGTTTATTAGACAAACCCACGTGAACTCCGGTCCAATAACAGATCTGCAAGGAAACAGCACCGAATTCCGTGCCACCTGATCTCAGGTAAAACTGGCTACACACTGGGGCAGCAGTCAATGAACACAAAGCTGAGGCTCGAAAATGCATAGGATCGTGGAGTCTACAATACAGATAGTTTACAACGCCAACATTTTCCAGTCTCTAGCTATGACTATCAGAATGTCTCTGTGGATGAAGTAGGGTGCTTTATTCTCGGCTATTGTTGGCAATTATGATTTCATTATTAATACTTGGCGAAATATGGCCCACGGGGAATGTTATTACATCAAACTTGTGATTGCTGAAGTATATAAGACACTCTAAATTCATCGTATATATAGAAATATTTGTCTGCATTGCTATGTGGCACCATTCTCAGAGTAGACCACAAATACTCTGAGGTGTGATTCTTATTGCAGGTATGATGCAGAATAGTCGTACTATGGTGAGAGTTCGTGTCATTTCTGGTCTTCTGCAAGATACAAATACTAACGGTAACATATTATAATTAAAACACAGGGGAGGAGATGTGTCTGGCGAATCAGAGATCATATTCATTTTCAGTTCCACAATCATTACCAGTAAGGTGCTACAATATGAAACATTTTTCACCAAAAATCTACTACAAATTCAAGTTCCCTTTTGAGGGTATGTCGATAGGCATCGCGATTTTACATCCCGAGGTATTTTCTCCGAAGAGCATAACCTGGGTAATTGGTCCTGGCAACACTTTATCAGTGACTCACAAACATATGTATGTCCTGCTGTTTGACAGCAGTTTGATGTTGTGGCCTTGCTTTGTTTAGTAAACTGCCACCATAATTACCGCTACCAAAAATAAATTACCTATTTAAAATACATGCATTCTGCATAAAAAATGCCAACAGTAATTAATTAATAATGAGAACAATGTGATTAATAGTTGTATATGATCCAGAAGGGAGTTAGGTAAATAATTACATGTGTAATAAGGAATTAAAAATTTTATATTTTTTTAATAAAAATTAGTAAACATTATAGTTTTCTTACATAAGAAAGTGAATAGGAATGAAATGAGGAAAACTTGTATAGTNAATAAAAATTAGTAAACATTATAGTTTTCTTACATAAGAAAGTGAATAGGAATGAAATGAGGAAAACTTGTATAGTAGCAGTGGAAATGGGGGCCCCGTGCAAATGGGATTTTTTATATATGCTTATTTAAATGCAAAGATATTAAACTTTTAATAAACATAAAATATTTGGTTAGCGAGCAAATTTTAATTTTGAAATTTGACAATTTAAATTTTTTTTTAATTAGGCTGTTCAGAAACTTGAAAATTCACAAACGGGGAAGTTCACAAACAGTGAATTCAAAACGAAAAATTATGTGGAGATGGCCAGCTGAGAGAAGAAAGCAGAAAGCACCATGGCCATTCTTTGGTGAACATGGCGGGAATCACAAGTACCCTGTCACTGATACCAGGCTAGACTGCGAAGCTACAGTCTTCTCGTACTACTAGTCGGTACGGAGGTACCGGGGGCTGGTACTCAGATAACTGTGATACTGCGAATGGGACTGCATGGCTCAGAAATTGCGATCATTAATGCTGCGATCTCTGTAAAGATCAGGCACGGATTTATTTTAAAAATTACCGTTTCCATGAAACTGTGTCTAGAAAACTGTAGAACAACACTTACCCATAACAGAGGTTGAAAACTACACTAGCGCAGTACCAGAAATAAACTACATTACTGCACTTCTAAACTACATGATGATAGGTAAAAATGAAATCGACAAAACTACATCTTTATCACNGACCCAAAACCTAGGGCCGCTACTGCAGACGAAGATTCTTCCTGTATTTATGTGAGAGACAGCGAGACAAACTGAACGTCTGAGGAGGCTTATCTGAGGTTACAATAAGACATACGTGGTGATTGGTAAAACTTTGGATTATGAGCTATGACTAGAGACAGAAAAATTTGCAAGTTTATTATAGATTAAGCTAAACATCAAAAACTCGTATTTTACTTATATGTTTGCAAATGGATCGTAGTTTATTAGACAAACCCACGTGAACTCCGGTCCAATAACAGATCTGCAAGGAAACAGCACCGAATTCCGCGCCACCTGATCTCAGGTAAAACTGGCTACACACTGGGGTAGAGCCAATGAACCCAAAGCTGAGGCTCGAAAATGCATAGGAGCGTGGAGTCTACAATACAGATAGTTTACAACGCCAACATTTTCCTGTCGCTAGCTATGAATATCAGAATGGCTCTGTGGATGAAGTAGGGTGAATTCTTCTCAGCTATTGTTGGCAATTATGATTTCATTGGTGAGACTTGGTGAAATATGGCCTACAGGGAATGTTATTACATAAAACTTGTGATTGCTGAGGTATATAAGACACTCTAAATATATCATATATATAGAAATATTTGTCTGCAGCGCGGAAGTGAGCAGGGCCCCCTTTATGGTATGTGGCACCATTCTCAGAGTAGAGCACAAATAGACTTACATGTAATTTACATTGCAGGTGTCATGCAGAATAGTCTTATTATGGTGATAGTTTCAGTCATTGCTGCTCTTCTGCAAGATACAAGTAATAGGGTAAAATTTATTTATTAAACCACAGGAGAGGAGAAGTCTCTGGCGAATCAGAGATAATATTAATTTCCAGTTGCACAATAATTACCAGTAAGGTGCTGCAATATGAAGCATTCTTAAAAGAAATTATCTTCTCCAAACTCAAATGCCCTTTTGAGGTTATGTGGATAGGCATGGCGATTTTACATCCCGAGATATTTTCTCCGAAGAGCATAACCTTGGTATTTGGTCCTGGCAACGCTTTATCAGTGACCCACAAACAGATGTCTGTCCTGCTGTTTGACAGCAGTTTGCCTTTGTGGCCTTGCTTTGTTTAGTAAACTGCCACCATAATTACCGCTACCAAAAATAAATTACCTATTTAAAATACATGCATTCTGCATAAAAAAGCCAACAGTAATTTATTAATAATGAGAACAATGTGATTGATAGTTTTATATGATCCAGAAGGGAGTTAAGTAAATAATTTCATGTGTAATAAGGAATTAAAAATTTGCTATATTTTAGATAAAAATTAGTAAACATTATAGTTTTCTTACATAAGAAAGTGAATAGGAATGAAATGAGGAAAACTTGTATAGTAGCAGTGGAAATGGGGGCCCCGTGCAAATATGATTTTTTATATATGCTTATTTAAATGCAAATATATTAAACTTTTAATAAACATAAAATATATTTGGTAAGCGAGCGAATTTTCATTTTGAAATTTGACAATTAAAATTTTTTTTTAATTAGGCTCTTCAGAAACTTGCAAATTCACAAACGGGGAATTTCACAAACAGTGAATTCAAAACGAAAAATTATGTGGAGATGGCCAGCTGAGAGAAGAAAGCAGAAAGCACCATGGCCATTCTTTGGTGAACATGGCGGTTATCACAAGTACCCCGTCACTGATACCAGGCTAGACTGCGAAGCTGCAGTCTTCACGTACTACTGGTCGGTACGGAGGTACCGGGGACTGGTACTCAGATAACTGTGATACTGTGAATGGGACTGCATGGCTCAGAATTTGCGATCGGTAATGCTGCGAGCTCTGTAAGTTCAGGCACGGATTAATTTTAAAAATCACTGTTCCCGTGAAACTGTGTCAAGAAAACTGTAGAACAAAACTTACCCATAACAGAGGTTGAAAACTACAGTAGCGCAGCATACCAGAACTAAACTACATTACTGCACTTCTAAACTACATGATGATAGGTAAAAATGAAATCGACCAAAATTCATCTTGATCACAAGTGCAGCCTGGAGTTGCGTGTCGTCAAGTCAGATGTTCACAGCTAGCCAATGGGATGAAGAATGTGCGTCGATATGCAGTGAGCGCTAGAAAAAGCTCGCGTCTAAGGTTCCGTGTATTTCGCTAGATGGCATAAGCATACCCAAATGGCAGCTTTCGATGCCTTTGATGATGGGAACAGCATGAAAAAAGATGATGCTGGATGAAAAACTACCGAACTTGAAGGACACAGCAAATATCAAACAAATGTCTGCAGCTAATTGCTACGGCAACACAAAAATTACAAGGTATGTTAAAATACACATCCTGTAAGAAACTGTGTGTGCAGTTAAACTGCCCGGAAATGCATTGACAACTTAGCTGAAGCGTATATCGTGAGGCTGCGAGGCCAAAATAAATGTTAATATAAGAAGGTCTTTAATAAGTTAAAATGAATGTAATTCCCTGCGATTATTATCTCTCTCAAAATCAACTAATCTAAATGAAATAAAATTATACCTATAATTCATATTTAACTAATATAATGAATTTGTTCAACACTAAACATGAGAGATACGAAAAACTATAAAAAAATTATTTTCCGGTACAGACTTCCCCCTGAAAGTGAATGCTAGGGTGTTTCCCTTCATACTAATTGTAAAAACCAAAATGAGTATTACAAGGTACTGTTCATGTTAGACTTAACAAACTTAATAGTAATCAATTCCAAAATAATTATGAACCTACACAAGAACAATGTACAAGGCATGAGAGTGATGATAATCATTTGAACTCATTGCACATATATTACACTATAGAGTCTTGAAATTAAGTCGGGTAGCCATTGAGACTAACAAATATGATGATAATGAACATAAAGACGAGTGCACTCATAACGTTAAACTTCTATAATAATTGCTTGTGAAACAGTTCTTGATGAAGAGCTTTCCTTCTTGGACTATCATTGATTTGCTTAGTTTGGTTTTACTTTTCTTAGTCTAGCTTAAATAAACTTTGTAAGCAAAGTTAGCTTAGTGGGTTTATTTTATTTTGTGAGCTGCATCTAAAGAGGTGCATGTCACAAGGAAAGTAACTAGTCAGGTGGATCATCAGTCCACATGGTCACCTAGTTGAACATACACAATTGTTCGGCGGAATATCCTATTTTACCTTATGTGAGGATTTCTTTAACTGGCAGACGTGGGCTCGAGCCACTGGGTCGCAAAGTAAAGCTGTATCTGGTGCGAGAATCCTTTGAATTTGGTAAGGACCTTTCCCCCTGCAGGCGAGTTTAGCCACTCTCTTGTTGATGGCTTTACTCAATGTGCGTGCTCGGCACAACACGAAGTTTCCTACTTTAAAGGGGCTCTGTCTACGATCCTTATCGTGTCTTCTTTTTTTATTTGCTATGTGACAACTTATTACACCAAAGGTATAATAAATTGCTATTTTCCGTCTTTAAAATTAAGAACATCCTACGATGTCATAATTACTGCATGTGAGGAAGGGTTGTTATTTATTTTTCGTAATTTAGTACTGCAAATTTTTATTGCAACAAAATTTCCTTTTTTTTTGTAAAAGTAATAGAACAAATATAAATAAAGCGTTGCTGGCTACATTAGTTAGACACATAGGTGTAATTTGTTGGTTTTTATTATTTTGTACATTTTGTTTAATAGATGAGTTGTTTCTGAAAATTATTGTAATTCCTAAACCGGCCTATCTTTGCTAGCGGAGGGTCAGACATCTTCATAACCGCCTTTCCTCCATTAGGAGTCCATTTTCTTGGGATTTGGCGTAAAAAGGGTTTTAATTCTAAGCCAAACATAATTTCTATACATTAATCCTGATTTCCACCATCATTAAATAATTCAACTTATTCCTCTTAAAAACTGCTTAACTTTCAACCCGCCAAACTTGTAGTTTTATGAAAGTATAAAAGTTTAAATATAATTCGCGTTCCTAAATGCTTGATGCGAAATACTCCGGCCAGATTTTCCGCAAATGTCCGCCTTACATACCTGTCAGTGAAGAAAGGCACATTGTGATTAAAGAAAGGAAGATCCACTGATCATACAGACGAGAGCTCCAGTTTGCAGAAATGGTGTGGTCTTAGAGAGGAACTGCCGAAGAAAATGCAATGCGGGCTTACTACGGCAGAATTATCAACATTAAAATATGTTAACATGATATGCAAATTACAATTCATTTTAATAACACTGCAACTGAGTGCGTATTTTTGTATAATGTATGAAAATTCTTCCAGTAATAAAAAAAAACATAAACATTTATAGTTATTTTCTTTTTCGCAGTACGTGCAGTTTTGCAAAAACAAGGTGTATAAACATGTGTAAAGTGACTAGGTTATTTAAAGTACTAGAACAGTTTTTTGTTTTTACACAAACTGAAATCGCAAGAATAACGTGCCTGCACAACCGCCCTGACATTAATGGTAATACTGCTGCCCTATGCATTTTACGTAATATTTAAATAAAACAATTTATTTTACAGTCTGGTTTGACTTCCTTGCATCTCTGTAATAATATTTTTTTTTGTTGCACTCTGTGCGGTTTCTTCTTGTATAGTCTTTTTAATCTGTGCTAATAACTTCATTTAACAGATTGTGCATACGTTTGATGCGTATGTCACGTTCGTTCATGTTACGAACAAATGGAAGGAGTTTCTTAATATCCAGCAACATACAATCCTGATATTCCACTCTCTAAAAAAAATTTATTCACAGTTTTCTGTGCGGTAAATAAAACCATTTATTCGACGTAGTTTTATTTACAATACCACACTTTTGCTTTAATTCAAACAGAAGATAAGAGAAAAATATGTTTGCTTTTGATAAATGTTTTCTTTATGCCTTTTTATACTATGCGAATATTACCTTCCTTTATAGCCTAAATGTACCATTCTTTTAACTCCTTTTGTTCACAGTAAATAATAATTACTTCGTATTTACGATGACGTCTTATGAATTTAACGGTTTTTTTTACGGTACATTGTATTTTGCAGAACGTAAGTGATGTCCAGACGCACATATTAAAATGTCAACTGAGCAAATATACAGTTCTGACATAACGTATCTATCAAGAGTAACACAAACGACGTGATAGAAGGGTGTTAGGAAATTGCCATAGAGGACACCGGTTCAAGCCTAGAGGCCCTTTCTAGTACTTTATTCTACTAAATATAATTTTGAAAGATTTGTCACTTCTATTTTTATTTGCCAATTACGGTTATTTTTCAGACCACAAATTTTCTTAACAGTGTAGCTGACATTTCTACACAGACGTCTGCAGAACTATTGCAGTAATAATCCTAGGTTATAATTTATATAATGTTATGTTTGTGGCAAGCCAACTTTGCAGTGGTTCATATTTAAACAACTCTAAAAACGCTCTGTTTTCTGGAACACGTGACGTGTTACCGCAAAAGAGCGTTTTAACAATGTAAACATTAAGTGAAATAACCATGTTTCAGACAAGTTCCTTTACAATATTTTATGCGAATGTCATAAAAAATACTACAGTTCTTTGGATCAAAAATAACTCGAGTGTGCTTAAACACTCTTATAAAGCTTTAAAAGACCTGCAATTCCATATATTTCTCGCACTTGCATTTAAAATTCCGCATGAAACAGTTATTTCGTATGTGTCATAATCTCCAGACCTCGTCGGGTATTTGAAATGCTAAACTCCCGAACTGAAAGCTTCAGATTTTTGACAGTCCAAACAGAGAAAAAGAGAAAGGGCAGTGCCAGTTAAAAACTTTAGCAAACTTCGTAAACAAATATTTTAACGAAATAGTTCAATGTTCGTTTAGCTATTACTTTTGCTGTAAATTCGTGATTTTCATTCCAGCGCAAGGTATCGTGCTGCAGGTGTGGGTTACAGAATAAATTTTTTTCGAGACGTGGTTAGTGGCCGATATCTTTTAAAAGAGTTACAGTTGGCAACAGTTCCTGAGAATGAGTTCGCTACCTGCGATAAGACACGTCCTGTTCCGTTTCAACGCCCCAGAGTGTACCATTATCCCCGCCCACTATTCACAAATGTGGGCCGGAGTGACTGTGGCCACATCACCAGAAAAATTATACTTCCATCTCACAACGAAACCAGTAGCGATTGCGTTTTTATCCCGTTTTGCGAAGCGCGTTAATGCCCTGGACTCGTGCAAATTTGCGGTGAACTGTGCGTGGTTCCTGACTACGAGCAACGGTGTTTGTCACTCTGAGGGGCGCGTCACTCCACGATGGTACATGTCAATGCGAGATGACGAAATCCATGAAACTGACTACACTGACTGCGAAGGAATCAAGCGGCTTCGGCAAGAAGAGTGGATGGAGATGGCGCCAGTATCTGGCGGCATTTCTAGGTGAGAATACGTGTTCTGCTTTAAGGTCATCATTTTCTTTCTATTCTTCAACGACTTTTGCTCGTGTAGATGACACGCATGTGAGAGATGCTTCACAATGAAACATTTTACACGTGAAGGAAATAATAATACATTGTTCTAAGCATAGCCCAGGAAACGTTTAATTATATTGTTAGTGCTTCCTTTCCAGATTTATCGTTACATTTTAATGGCGCGTGGGTTAGGTGGTTTAAATTTCAAACGCCTTCATAAATAACTCTCATAGGGCAGTACCCCATACACTGAAAACACTAACTGTAATAATTGTTATTAATACAATGTGAAAAGATATGGAAAGGAAGCTCTATCTTGGAAATAAAGTATTTCCGGACACATACATGATGTTTGCGATATGAGGTTCGTTTTCCCGGATTTTTGGCCTACTTATGGTATTTAAAAAGTACACGTACACGCCTGTACATTTAGTTTATACGTAGTTTTTATATCATTTTGCTGTAATCGAACATTATTTAATTATTAATTATTTATAAAATGTTTTAGGTTTTATCCACAACGTTTTATCGAGTACTTCATTTTCACTCAAATATGCGTTAGAGATATCGACGCCTTAACTATATGAACCTTATTATCATGTCAGATTTTCAGACAGCAATTAGATAATTTATCAATGACTGCTTTGTTATTCATATTTTCCCAATATTTTAAGCTTAGATAGATACTTTTAGTAGGAATAATTATACAGACAAAAAAACAATATCATTAAGTAAATATCATCCGAGAAATTACTAGGTTTACAGCTTTGAATGTTTATTTATCGGAGATAAATTCACTTCAGAATTATCATCTAGTTTAATAATTTACATCTGGAAAAAGTTCGACTAGCAGCTGTTTCCCGAAATATAAGTTATAACTTGGCTTCCATACTTGAGCAACATCATGGTGGTTTAGAGAATAGATATACATCCTTAGTTAGCTTCTTAAAGAAGAAACCAACTGAAATACAGGGTGAAGTATCGTTTCTGAAACCAACAACAGGCAGTTTTCGCACAAAATATAAGATATCTCTGGAAAAAAATTTTGTCATTTAAATATCAGTTACACTGAAAAAAAAATTATATTATTTTTATATATTTCTATGAAACCCAAATTTGTGAGAAAATTGAAAATCAGTGCTTTTCATGTATAGGTATTTGAAAATTATACGTTATGGAAATTCACAGGCAATTTACTGAAATATGCAGGGGATAATTTCTGATAAAATTCATTTCTGGTGCTGAAATCGAATATAAATAGTTAAATGCTGCTTCACCAAGAAAATTCGGTAATAGTATTTAGCCTGGTAAGTCTTGGCCCTTCAATTGTGAAGTATTCTTGCAATGGAAGCCGAGAAATGAAGGAGTGCTTGGTCGTTCTGCCTAGAATATAAGGCATGCAGGCTTAATCGTTTTGACGAACTGAATTATATGTCTTGGTAAAACTGGTTCTTCGCCCATACTGAATGACATTGAATCTTACGCAGTGAATCTGTAAATAATAATTTCATTTTATAAATAATTCTACGTTATATTATGTTACTGTCAGTTATAATCGATCCCAAGACTAGATATGATTTAATTTTTTACGCTGTAAACTCATTGCACTGACTTTCAAAAGACGCGCACTCGTCGTTTGGTAAGAAATTATAATTTCTTTAAAAAACATTTTTATAATTTAATTAAAAAATTTTATTTTTCTAAACATAAAATGTCTAAATTTATTATTCTAACATAAAAGACCATATTTCAAACCAAATTATAATAGCATTATGTAAATTAGCTCTTTGTGATATCTTGTATTCTTCTTTGCAAGTGAGAGTTACATTTGAAACTTCTTTTAAAAGCACATTAATCTGAGTAAACTTAGCAATTTCGTAAAAGTTATCGTGAGGCATTTATAATGTGAGTTTGTTGCAATGCTACCAAAAAATGTATTACTTTGTATTATTAAGGATAAAAATTGCCCTCGCAATTTTTATACAGATAAAAGAAAGCTGTGTTTTTTAGTATTTAATGGCAGAATCATTACCATTTACTAACTCACTGGCATGCGCGATGTTCAGAAACTTATTTCAAAAATATCTTTATTTCAAAAGTTAAAATTGTGAATGCTTACTTTTTTTTTCAATGCGGCCTTTGTACAGTTACGCTAACTTCCGCCTCCAAGCCACGTAGAGTACAGAACTGAAATTGCTGCAGTATGACGACATAGCGCGAAAACCTTCAGTTCTGTGAACTCTTTCTTGCAAAATGGCGTACAGACTTATATAAAATGACCATTTATTTTAGGAATATCGAATAATTTCAAATGATTCAGTTTGATCGTTATTTGAAATCTCCTACAAATTTTAGACTCCTAGTCAACGACACGTCAGAAACAGGTGCCGAAGATCCAAACTTCTAAATGAACCTGAAAATGTCTAACGTCCTCAAAAGTCTGCCAGGGTTCGTCCTCTGCACAACCACGACATCGTGACGTGCTTTTTAAATCACAGACAGACTGGATAAATTCTCAGTGCGTCTCCTTCACACGTGGTTGGCGTGGTTCGCCGATACCAGAACCTTTAAAATACTCAATCTCGCAGAAACAAAACTTTTCGCAGACGGACATTTGTTCTCAACTACCCGCTGCCAAGCGTGGTTGCGCCATAGTGAAAAAGTTTCAGAGTGCGCATGCAAGCAGCGCTGTATAAAATTCCCGTGTCCCGATGTCGAACAGCTTTCCATCCTGTACATTCGTCACAGTCACATCGCTACAACTACGTTTGGCACAAAATATACGCTTTGGTATGCTTGTACAACAGTTGACAAAACTGTAACTCAAATGCGTTGTAATCAAGTCACTACTGTCGGGATTGTCTGAGCAAGCAAATGCGCGTATGGTAATAGATGCTTCGAGAGTTATTGGTGTGTATTGCATATTCTAAACGTAAAAGCGTATTTCGGAATGTATGTTTGTTCAAAATCAGGGATAATTTCAATTACCTCTAACAAGATCGGTTTTGCCTGTGTTTTGGACATCCCTTTGCCTGTTGCTTTTTCCAACTCTCAGATAAACGGGAACGGGTTAACGGCACTTTACGTTTGCCGCTTCATTTATCGCCAGGTAGGTGAGACTTGGTACGGTTGAAACAATATTGCTTTGATCGCTCGTAGCATTGCCATACTGGCTGTAAACAACAACCTAGATGCAGTAGTTGCCAGACAGGAGACGTTTCACAAAGCGCGTTCCACTGTTACAACTGACCCCATGCCAAGGACGGTTGTAACAGTGATGGGCGTCAGCTGAAACATACACAAATAATACACAATGCACGCATTTCATTCAGCTTTATTATAAATAAATCACATGTGAGTACTTTTACATTATTGAAGGCTAATATGGCACCATTTTAGTAACATTGTAAACAGTCTACTTTAATCACTTTGTAAAATTTTACATTTTCAAGTAAATGTCGTATTTAAAAACAATCTGAAGATAGTAAAGTAGTATCTAATCAAACAAAACAACTTCTAAATAGAGGTATCTTTAAGTTGTATTCAACGGCCAGTTTAAATGCTAACTTTCTTACCTCTTTAGTAAAAAGACCGAAGTATAATCTGCACAACAAATGAGGTATTTGGTGAGTAGATGTTCTTGATCTTCCGAAAAAACTCTTTTATGAGCTACATATACCATTCTAATATTTTCTGCCACGGCACCTTCGTTCGTGGCATCTCCCTTTCGTTTGTATCGTAGCAGATAGACGTGGTTAACTCTGTTGATCTCTGCTACTCGTCTCAAAGAACTCCAACTTTTAACTTTGTCGTATGCATCCTTGTAACACGATATGTCGCTTACACCTCTCGAAGTCTTCCTGACACGTTTCCTGGGATTCTACAATGTAAAACAAAAATATTACTAATCTTACAATCGTACCCACAAAAATTTAACAATCGTAACCCCCACCTCACCCACAACCACCACCATCGCTGTGCAAGTGAAACGGTCTCACAGGCGAGAGAAAATAACCTACACAAAAATTAATTAGGGTTTACTTACCTGTTAATTCCACCAATTACGTAGGAAAATTCTCAAAACGATAATTATAATATTAACGAAGCAACTCAAAAAGAAATCGATCAAAAATTGTTACTTTTGGGTGACAGAACACAATAGGTCCCTCCACAAGCGAACAAAGCGCGCGGAGGGTGACGCAACACTTCCGATCAGGTCCGTACCTGCCACGTGTCTTTCCCCTTGTACCCTTCACCACGCCGTGGATAGTTTTGCGAATATTCAAGTTGTTACAACCGCACCCAGTCTCCCCTACGTCAGATGTTCAGCCAATAGGATCGAAAGCCACTGGTCACTAAATTCCGCTGCATGCAAAAATGGAGATAACATTGCATACAAGTTATAAATGGTGTTGTATTCTAAGCTAGGTCTAAAAGAATTTTGTAAATTATTCAGTGCTTGAGATGAATCAGGGTATCTTTGCCAGACGAATGTTCCATAACTTGGGGGAAAGTGTATAAATACTGTCCAATTACGTCACTTAGGCAAGAAACATCATTCTCAGGGCACAAACTGATATTGACTGCAGAAAACAACTAAAAACTGCTACTTGCCTGTTGTAAAGCTACTTTCTGCAGTGAGTGATATATATAGGTGGGTCTGAATAAAGTAACATGTTTCTTAAGTGCCTACTGTTTTATTTTGCTGAATAATTTACCGGTTTTAGTTCATATTTGCATGCATATTTTAAGTAAACCGAAGAACCAAAAAACGGGTATAGGCTTGCGTATGCAAATAACAGAGGTATGGAACCAATCAGAGTAACGCGATGCGTCGGCAGCTAGATAGGTTACTGCTGCTACAATGGCAGATTATCAAGGTTTAAGTGAGTTTGAACGTGGTATTATAGTTGGCGCACGAGAGATGGGACATAGCATCTCCGAGGTAGCGATAACATTTGGATGTTCGCGTACGAACATTTCACGAGTTTAGAGTGAATATCGGGAATCCGGTAAAACATCACATCTCCGACATCGCTGCGGCCGGAAAAAGATCGTGAAAGAGCGGGACAAACCACGACTAACGACAATCATTAAACGTGACAGACGTGCAACCCTTTCTGAAATTGGCGCAGATTGGATTTGTGGACTGCCCTGCAGGATACATGGTGTGAATTGCTTCCTGCATACCCTCAAACATTAGTCGAGTCCATGCCACGTCGTCTTGCGGCACGTATGCGTGCTCGAGGAGGAGGGGGGAGGGTGGTGCCTAAACGGTATAAGGCAGGTGTACTAATTTTTTTGGACTCTTCAGTATATATTTTAGTGCGTAAAGACCCGTGCTCTTGAAATTCCGTCAAAGGAAAGCACAGATATATTGTAAAGACATATGTAAACAAAAGTAAGGTCACACTTAGCCATGCCATTTTGACAGTTATAACAATTTTTAAACCAATATCATTGACATGTGCAGAAATATATATTTGGCTTGACTTATCTTCCGCGGATTGCGTAATGATTACACTGAGAAAAGTATTCGCTAGAATCGAATAGAATCTGTTTGAAAAGACCAAGAGCTATATTTCAATACTTACTAACAAACACTTTGCCCAAATCAACCAAATTACTTGTTTGATGTTATTTCCTTATTTAACATTGTTGGCTAATACACACTGTTGACTTAAATAAGTTCACTTGTTTCTAATAATCAAATCATTTTGTTAAGTCAAATATACGTGTGTTTTAAAACAAACATGAAGAATTTTTTTGGCTTCGATACTAGAATAAATTTTAACAAAATAATTTAATTGAACAATATAAATATTTGTGTTGAAATAGCCTTGCAGTTCGCTGCCTTGACTAATAGGATAGCTTCTTTTAGCCAAATAATTTGATTTTTGGAGAAAAGTGGTTTTTCTTTAACATCCAAGCAATTTGGTTTATGTCGAGCACTA